>VWZW01008205.1:0-107975 GCA_013397115.1 Edolisoma coerulescens | reverse complement strand
GAAACATCCTCCAGCTGCTTGTAGAATAAGTTATCCACCTCTTCTTCCTGGTTGGATGGTCTATAATGGACTCTCACCAGGATGTCAGCCTTATTAGCCTTCCCCCTGATTTTTATCCATGGGCACTCGAGTTTATCATCATTAGTTTCAATTTCCATGGCATCAGGAGCCTCCCTAATATAAAGAGCCACCCCTCCACCTCTTCTCCTCCTCCCATCTCTTCTGAAGATCTTGTAGCCATCCATTGAAGCGCTCCACTTATGTGTGTCATCCCACCACGTTTCCATGATGGCGACTACATCACACCTTTGCTGCTGTACCATGGCTTCCAGCTCCTCTTGTTTGTTACTCATGCTGTGTACATTAGTGCACATGGCACATGCACTTCAACTGGGCTGCTGATTTTACCCTTGACTCTGGCTTACCACCCTTGAGCTTGTTTCTGGAGAGCCTAGTTGCATCCCCTTCCCCCTCTGAACCTAGTTCAAAGCCCTCTCAATGAGTTCCGCCAGTTCGTGGGCTAAGATCTTTTTGCCCTTAACAGATAGATGGAGCCCATCTGGCTCCAGCAGACCAGGTGCCCCGTGATCAATTCTAAAGTGGCACTTGGGTAGGTGATGGGGGTTGGAAGGAATTTTTTTCACCTCACCGAGGAGGGACCCATTTCCACTCCCCTTCATCAACTAGGTCTCCTCCTGCCTGCTGATAGGAGGCATGGGAGTCCTCTGACTCCTGGTGGGCTTCTCTCAGGGATGGAAGGGTGAAACTCCACCAGTCTATTTCCCTTTTACTTTCCCTAGGACTCCTTAGTCTTTCTACTTCCTCCTTAAGCTCAGTCACCAGACAGAGGAGATCATTCACCTGTTCGCACCGCAGGCAGGTGTCTTTTGCACCATCCCCTGGTACTACTGATAGGCTCAAACACTCCATACAGGAAGGAGTCTGGACAGACGTGTCCTTCTTGGAGGGTTCTGTTGGGCTTGGTACACACTTTTACTAGCTATAGCTCTTGATCATTTAGATACCATTGCTAAAAAAACCAAAAAACCCCAACCAAAATCAAGCAAAATAAAATAAAAACACCACTAGCAGGAGGATGCCTGCAACCCTGCCTCCTTGCATTGCCTGCGTGAACTGACACGCAAAATGCTGTGCCATGCTCTCAGACATGTGCCACGCCCCTGTTCCTGTGCTCCGGGTTGCTGCACTCTGGATCGCCACCCTCCCTAGAGCCTTCTTTTAATCACACCTCCGATGGCTGGAGGAAGCCCCACCCTGTGCCTGAATGTCACCTGTCTGACAGGGTGACAAGATAAAACAGAAAGTTACCCTGCATTTAATTATTTTATAATATGTAGTCCACAATTTTCACGAACTCAGAAGGTTAGAAGTTATACTATTTCTTTATAAGGCACTCAGAGGAATAACACTTGCCTCTAGTGATTTGTTAGTATCCTTAATTTGCACTTCTAACAAAAAGTGCAAAAAAGCTATGTCTAGATCTTCCTCATTTACTGTTTTTTGTAATTTTGGTTGTTTCCCAGAAATATTGTTTGCCAGGGGCTTGTTGGTATACAAAATGCCTGGACTTTGATTCTGATATCCCATATGGTCTGCTTTGGTTTCCCAAATGCTTACCACAGTGAAACCTATTTTCCTGGCAGCCACAGATGCCTTTAACAGCCCATACTGCCCACTTTCCATTGTTCAGAGATGGCTCATTTTTTTCTTGTTATTTTGGCATATAACTATGAACAGGTGTCAATAGGTGCAAGGAAGCATGTGGTGTCAGTGTAGTGGGGCTGTCACAGAAGATGGACTTCTCTCCTCTTTTCCTGGAGAACAGATGTCCTTTGCAGTGTTCTGCAGGTCTTCCTATCTCAATCCTATTGATACCTGGCATCTCTGCCTAATGGCAAAAGCTCCACCAACTTCTGAATGGGCATCCTGCCATCCAAACAGATGGTCCAAGAGTCAGGCAGCCCAAAATATTGATGTGGATGTAATATATTTTTAAAGGCCATAATCCCAGCTGGCCACATGGAAATGGTTGCCCTTTCTCTGCTCCTGTAACTATTATTCGGATAATATGCTACTGATACTTTGCCTTTGATCTGGATTAATATTTTCAATTGCATTGCATAAATTTCATTAAACATTAATTTTTCTCATATATACATATATATATGCATATATATGTACACAATCAAATGGAATTAATTTGCAGCATTTAGCAAGTGAGTGACTTATAACTTACTTGCGTCATAATACTTAGCAGTTATGCAATCATTTTACATTCCAAATCCTTCATATATTCAACTCACATATTCATTAATTCATATTCAACATTTATATAATCAATCAAGGTCAAGGTAATCAATGTAAACACACACAGTAGAATAAAGTTAATATGTGTCAAAATCTATGAAAATTTTCATGCCTTTATTTGCTGAAAGCTCATTTGAATTATTACAGTAGTTGATGTCTTCTTCGTATTTTGAATCGTCACACAGAAGTAATGAAATGAGATTCTATATAACCCTTTCTAAGGAAGGTAAAATATATTAGACTTTGAATGTTTTCCTCCTTTTGACACTATAAAATTTCCAAATAAACATTAGTTTAAATCCATTCAACTCTTTAGGAATTGTTCGTTAGGTAACATTTACATATTTGTGCTCTATCATCCTTCATTAACCAATTATACATGCAATCACTTCTGCAATTGGTTGCTGCAGTTTTAGTGCATTTAAATTGACATTAAGAATGCAAAGACTTAGGTAATTATATACAGAGGACACTGAAGTGAACTGGGAACTTATTAAGAATTTCAAAATTTATTTTTCAGAGAATGCTCATTATTGCAGACATCCAGTAATTACATCCTAGGTCACTACAGAAACTGGAAACCTCTAGAATGATCTGTTCCGACATTTTCTTCCAGCAACTAAGTTAATCTGTTTTGTTATTGTACACAAAGTCTCATGCATCTTCCTTTCAAGAAACTAGCACCAAATTATGTCTACTACACTATTAGTAGCAAATATAAGGTATGTCTTTATTATCATGTTATGCTGCAACAAGGCTTTAAATACATTCTCTCTTGTAGATTATACTTTTCAGAATGGCTGTTACAAGTTCTCCTTCATGTGTAGAGGTAGTAGCAGATGCAGAAGTAATTTGAACTGGGCAAATATTTCCAAATATGAAAATTTCCCATGTGGTTTCATTATCACAGACATAAGACTTAAGTTCCAGTAGTCAGATTTATTGTTGCTAAAAATCTCCAATTGAAAAAAGACAGATTTCTAGAAAAGGACATGACCTATTCCACCATTTTATTTCCTTAGCCTAACTGATAACAGCTGTCATTTTTATCTGAGAGCGTAGCATGTCCTCAGGGGCAAGAAAGAAAAAAAGACTGCATAATAAAATTGTATCTACAGTGTTGTAATTGCCATAAAAAGAAAGATAATACTGAAATAAATATGAGCTCTAGGAAAATACAATAATGAACTATAACAAGGTAAATGAAAGACTACCGGGGGAATAAAAGATGGAAAAGAAGACCTGCGGTTGTCAGACAACCCCACCAATCACTTGATTATATCATGGTATCAACAGAAACTCCATTTGCAGAGAAATCAATCTGTCCAGCTTTATTTCATAGCAATCTCACAGCTGTATTCTTATCTATGATTTAGCCTCAATAAACATCAGAAAAAGCTAGGGTATGTCAGTTGATATAAAAACATGTACTCTACCAGAACATTTTTGGCATCCTTAAGTGGATCCAAGGAAAATCAGTTGTTTCTAACAGTACAAGAATAACCACCTGCCTGAAAACAAGAGAAGTAGCTGGAGACTATAGACATTTATGGATTCATTTAAAATTGTTTTGTTTTTTGTTTTTTGGGTTTTTTTTCCCAGATAGGCTAATAACATACACAGAGTAAGGTTAATCAAAATTTGCCGTTAAGAATAATATGAAGGTCATGGGACCACAGATACAAGACAGAGCAGCACTTGCAGACCTTGAAGGCTTGAGGGAATTTGTGACTTGTGGAAGATACAGTGAGTGTGCTCTTAGCCTAAAAATACTGACATGATACTGAATTCCACTCCTTTATAGAGCTTTACAAATCTTTTTGCTTTTACTGTTAGTCTGAAGAAAAGTGTAAAACAATTAAAAGTGATAAAAAATAATGAGGGAATGGAAAAAAATCTATTAGATAATTTACAATCAGGGCTAACAATACTTCAGGGTATTTTGCTAAAGGACATAAACAGGGCAATATTTTAAAAAAATGTCCTGGCGTTCAGAAGAGGGTACTTCAGCATGGATGTTAGTATGTTATTTCTGTCTGCTTCCAAGGAAGCCTTGTCTTCAGTGGGGTTCAGATGCCCACATTGTTTTGTTACTTCTGGCTAAAATTAGGATATCTGTGATCGTATTTACATCTATACTGCTTACTTGAAAGCTGGTAAATTGTTTCATTGAGAAGCAGTGGAGGGCACATCAGGTCATACTGGAGACAGCAATTCAACCCTGCTCTTTTCAAGTCTTTCTTTCCCAAGAAGGTATTTATACCCTTTAATAAAATCAGCTTTCAAATTTCTAATTAAAGTAATCTAGATTAGCAGCATGACACAGTAAGAGTGAAATTATAAGGTACATATAGGACTAGCACTGCTATTTTCTGAAAGTTGTCTCTGATACCAATTATTAAAGAATGCAGGGTAAACACATGTTTTACCCTTCTAATTTTATTAATTACCTTTGACTTATTTTAGTAGATTTCTGAACTATTGTCCTGGGTTGCAGTGTATTCTATTACCATCTCCATGAGCTGTTGGAACCAGGTGGGGTGGTGTTCCTTGCCTCCTCCCTCCAGACTACCTTCTGTTAATAGGCCCATCAGGGCCTTGCCACATGACTCACAGATAACTCACTCCTGAATTAGCTCCTGTTAATAGGCCAGCTGTTGAAACCAGGTGGGGCAAGGTTCTTTATCTCTCCCATGACCCATCCTCCCTCTAGGGGGATATCTTCTGTTAATGGGCCATCTAGTCTCACCGCATGACTGACAAAATTACATCATCCCATTGTGAGATGCTCCGCCCAGAGGGAGGAACCAAGCATCCCATCCTGGATGTAAACTGAGATTTCGAACACCACAAGCAGCCCTTACCTACTGGATTCCCAGAGGACGAGAGCTACTACTGGACCTTCAGGTGAAGACCAGACCCTTTCTACAGGATCACTGCTTCAACAGAACCATCACTCCAGGAGGACTGCAGCCACCATTGAATCGGACTGCTACCAACACCCTGACCAACAGGGTGTCAGGTTGTATTCTGACTCTGTCAGTGATTTCTTTTTTGTACTATTGCATTTATTTTATTTTTCCTATTAAATTGTATTTCTGACTTGGAGTCTCTCACTGGTTTGCTTTCAAACCAGCACAATTATGTGTTCCATACAGTCACCATAACAGTGGCTAGATATATTCCAGTATACAGACACATTTTTATTTAAAAAACAGTAAGAAATAGTCTTTATAATTTTTTTTTCCTCTTAAGATCTTCAGGTCATTTATTGCACAGTACCTCTTTCTCTCAATAAATAGCTCAGGTATAGTAAAGATTGTTGTGTCAGTGTTAGGCTGCCCAGGTACAGTAATGAGCTCATAGCACAGGGTTTTTCACAGTAACATGGCTTTCACATGGTCCTCTGGGAAGAATTACATGCTCTTACTGAGGGTTTTATTTGCTCTGCTGATGGTTATTTCACAGTAGCTACTGCATTTCTGACAACTATGCTTTTTTGCTTGCATTCCTGTTATAAATTCCTGAAAATACAAGATTAATTCTTTGTCTGTGATTCTAGATTTACTAAAGTGAAAAGAAGAAATCCTATTTTCACTTCAGTGCTCCACAAAACATGTAAACTTAGAGAAGTTTGCATTAACACTATGACCTTCTGTTGGGAAAGTGATTCTTAAGAGGAGTGCTGCCAGCCAGGTATATGACAGGGAGCTTGGTTTCTTTGTGGTTTTAATACTGAGCTGTAGTTTAGTAAACTATGCTGTAAGTGTATGCAAAATCAAGGCCAACTTAATACTTGTGCACTTGTAAAGACTGAGGCTCTGGGGTGATAGAAATCCACAACATCGTTACCTACATCCTACAGCACTGATTTTGAAGTTATGTATAGAGAGACCACCACCTCAGGAAAACACTTCCTTGAATTTGGTATGGTAATGTTAGTGTCTTAGGTTACAATGGAAGATGTAACCGAAAGCATATATTCTATCACCATCTTCATAAGGTGTTAAAAACAGGTGGGGCAGTGTTCTTTATCTCCTTCATGACTCATCCCTGATAACTCCCTCTGGGGAATATCTTCTGTTAATGGGCCACCAAGCCTCACTGCATGACTCATAAAATTACATCATCCCATTGTGAGATGCTCTGCCTAGGGGGAGGAACCAGGCATTCCTACCTAGATATAATCTGAGGTTTGGAACATCACAGTAGCCCTTACCTACTGGATTCCCAGAAGACAAGAGCTGCATAACTACCACTGGACCTTCAGAGGAAGACCAGATCCTTCTACAGGATCACCACTTCAACAGAACCACATCTATCACTTCAGGAGGACTGAAGCCACCATTTAGCTGGACTGTTACCACCACCCTGACCAACAGGGTGTCAGGTTGTATCCTGACTCTGACAGTTTAAGCCAGTGTTTCTGTATAATTGCCTTTATCTTAATTTTCTTATTAAATTGTAATTCTGACTTGGGATCTCCCACTGGTTTGCTTTCAAACTAGTACAATTAGCTAACAAATATGTTCAGTGCTGAGAAGCCAGAAAAAACCTGCATGATTATATAGGTGAAAATATACAGCACAGAAAATAAAATGGATTTTGGACATCATTGTTCTACCTCCAAGTTAATAAAAATAACTTAAAAAAAAAGAACCAGGAGCCCAGCATATCAAGTTATACTGTTTCTTTTTCACAATCTCTATCCAAATATTCCTAAATATAGGAGCCCCTATGCAAGTCTAAAAGATGTCTCCTTAAATATCAGCTTTGAAATATTGCCATGATATTACAATTCCTTTTAGCCCAAAGGTTGTTGCTAACATACAAAAAAAAAAAAAAAAAAAAGCTACTTGATTTTTATCATTTAAATTAACTTGAAATGTTCACTTATAATTCACTTCCCTCTCTGTTTTGAATGATGAAAGAAAAAGTATTTTTTTGCACTCTGTTTGATTCTTCCCTATACTTAGGAAAGCCGTTGCTAGGGGTGTCTGAGTTTATGGAAAAATGGCCATTTGTGTTGCCATGACAAATGTCAATTTCAGTGACAAGTATACAGGATTGAATACACCTTTCTTCTAGTAAAGAACCAACCGAACAAAACCAAATCCAAACCAAACAAACAGAAAACCCACCTCAGATCTACTCCAGTCCATCTAGCTTTAGCTCTGAAAGATCACAAGAAAAACTAGAAATAACCATCTCAAGAGTAACTGATCCTAAATAAATAAATAAATAAATAAATAAAGTAATAAAGGTTATTGGTGTAAGAGTTTAAAATATATGTCCATCCTCCAATCTAGTGGTTTTTTGCTAAGTGTAAAAAAAAAAAAAAAAAAGCTAGAATCTACCAAGAAGAATCAGCAGATATGGAGATAAGGCTCGATTTAGGTTACCAGTGTAAGTCTCAATGCAAGGAAGATGATGTAAGACTGTGGGAAAGCAGTTTAATCAAGCAGGAGAAACAGCCATTCTGGGAAAATTACAGTCCTTCAGAAATACATGGACATAACACAAAATTGTGCTGGACCATTTCAACCTACATGCAGAAACTGGCCTACCTTTTTTGTTTTTATCTTATGTAATTGTCATCATGAGGTGAAGTCAAACAAGTTGTGGTTAAAAGCCTCAGCAGATAAAACATAAAAAATGAACATATCTCTCTAGCATGCATGAAGCTGCCAACAAAACTATTATTTCAAATACTTATAACAAGTATTTTCCTATATATTAAATTATTATAATTATGTTAATACTTAACATTATGTTATATAAATTGAAAGAAAAATGCATTTCTGTTATAAAGAACTTTTAATATTTTATTTTCAATTTATTAAGACATATCAGACTTGCTATACAAAACTTATAAAACCTTTTGAGCTGCTTCCAGATTGAGGTAGTGTGTCCTGTTCTCCCACTGAACAGCTGCTTGGCTGTGAGTTCTGATATTAAGTCTTGAATAAAAGTTTCTTGAATTGAATTCAAGAAAATTGTCTATTTTTCTTTAGAAATTTACACAGAACTATAATTTCCTGTGCATTGTGTCAGACCAGCAACACAGGCATCCAACTAGTTACTACATGACAGAAAGAAATTCTGTCATTGAATTCTATTGACATAGAATGCCTTCATTCAAAAGCAGTAGCATCTAAAAAAAAATAGAAAAGTTGAGTAACTCTGCAGTCTGCACTAGAAACTTGCCTAGGTATCCTTTGATAGGAGGTGATTGTTTCATAAAATTAAAGCAGCATAATTATGTTGCCGATTTCCATATTTTGTTGCAGTTTCAGGTAAATTTCCTCAAAACATTTTATTAAAATACCTGAAAATCCTTTTGATGCATATTTTTTATTAAAAAAATAAATCCATATAAAAGATCCATCTTGAGGATCTCATATATAAGGTCTCTGAATAACTTGTTTTAATATTTCTTTTAAAATATTATTCATCTTTTAAGTCATAGTGGAATAGCTATTTTATGAATTTTTGATTATGTAGAGCTGAATTGCAAGGAATACTCCTCTATTCATGCCTAATCCAAACCTCTGGAGGAATTATAGCTGCTACCTGGAATGAAGAGAGGTTTCCTTGCTATTATTTAATCGTCCCATCTGTTATCTATTATCTGCAGTAGTAAGAGCAAAGTTCAAAAGCTGTAGGTCCTTCTTTAAATTAAATACCATTAACTTTAGCCTCACATCAGATTTTCTTGAGATCTCTAAAAATAAATGCCTTCCTTGGATATCTTTAATAAGCAATTCATCCTCATGCAAGTAGAGAGTCTGGAATAAAGCGCTGTGCATGAAACATAGAAACTTTACAGTATAGTAATGCAGAAGTACTGCATTAATTTATGAGAGAAATAAAATAATTTCTCGTTGTATTTGGGGAATTTTCTTGATAATGCAGTTTCTTTCACCTTTCTGGTACCAATGCTAACCTCACTTTCCTTCCAACCCATTTAAATCTTATCCATTCCTGATTTATCATCAGTGGAAAATTCCATCTCAGAGTCTTGAAGTGCCTGCCTCTCCCAAGCTCTTTATAAAGGAGTATCTGTAATTCTAGAAGAAAACAACCCACCAGAATTCCCTCTTTTCTGTCTGCCTGTGACAGTTGCCCACATGCTATTCATTCATTCAGTTCATCATAATTAACTGAATTTCTCAAATTAATTAGAAAGTTTTTTTCAGGTTTTGGGCCAATTTATGGTTAGCCTTGATGCATAAATTAACGGAATATTAAAACCTGACAGTGTCTTAGAAAAAGGAAAAGGCTGTGATCCATCTGAAGGTTTTCAGAAACACGTTGCAAAAGCAATCAGAAAGTGCCTCCAACAGGATTATCTAACACTGATGGACTATCAGAGATGGAACATGGCTATGACTCATCTCACCTCTGTGCACCGGCAAAGATACCTTGAGCTATCTCCATGCAGCAGTAAGGCTGCCCAGCTTATTCTTTAATATTATACCTTCTGAAAATATAACATCTCTAGTCACTGTTATTTGGATTGTATTATGTGACCTTTCCTTCATGATAAAATCTCTGACTTCTGTTGACCAAGGCAAATGTAATCTAGAGCTTTGTTGGGTTTTAAGCCTCCTGTTGCAAAATAATACAAAAAATATGGGTAAATAAAACCTCTTATCATGATAATTATTGTTATTATTTAAAAACAGAGACAAAAAAGACACCTTTCCAAAAAAAGGGAAAATTACTAAAACTACTGTCTTTTAAAGGAAATTTTAAAGAAGTGACTCCTTCATATTTTCAAATACTCTCATTCATCAATATTCTGTATGCCTGATTACAAATGCAAGACATTGTTGATTACATTTCCTACCTGATAAAAATTCTGATAAAAAAATAGCCCAGAGTAACTTGAAAAAAACTTTATTGAAACTGCCATTTAGTTCCAGGAACAGACATTCTAAGATTTTGACTGTGTGCTCACTTGTTCCAGAAACAGCAGTTTCTCTGAGACTGTTAAAGCCAGAAGTATTTGAATCAGATCTCTTCAGTTTGTTTGACCTTAACTGCTGCACAGTTCCTTTTTTTGTCTAAGCTTCAGATACCTGTACTCAGAGACATTCATGTGCCTAGTTTGCAGAGTAGGCCAACTTTTATCTTTTGTTGGATGTCTGGTTCTTCTGTATGAAATTCCATTCACAAAATATGCATATAATTTAGCTGGACAGAACACATCCTTACAGCAATAAATTCTTTAACTTTATGTGTATTTATGATTCTTTTGGAGGACTACAAAAGCTCCAAGGAACATTTCAACAAGGAAATCGAGTGTGACTAATTAGTCACTTAATTCCAATAGAAACCTTTCAATCACTCATTTTTAATTCCTAAGAAATAGCTGTTACAAAATAATTTAAATACCTTTAAATTTATCTGAAACAGTAAAACATTTTATGAGGTAAATGTCTACAGTTATCCTGACTTTTTTGATTGTTATTAATTGCTCTTGCTGCCATTTTTCACAGTGGAAAAATGTGTTTGAATCTGAATCCTTGCTAGTCAAGAATAGTAAGTAGTAATTCTTGAAGCATGGAAAATATAGCTAGTGAGGAAGATTTGTTTGTATATAGAAAATGTTCAACACAGAGGAATTAATGAAAAATCAGACAGTTTATGTGACAATTTTGACAGTAGTTTGGCAAGATTCCCTAAGTGGACAAAATCAAAGTGAACCACATGGAAAAAGAATTCTGTACAGAAATTTCTGAAGAAGCTATGTCAGTGTATGAGTCTCAAATATCTGTGATGAAGAAATTCACCTTCTACACCCTCTGAGCAGCCACTTACACATCAATTTTCTTAGAGATCTGCTAGCCATATCAGGGAGCCTCTGAAAACACAGACGGCAAATCCCAAAGTGCTGAAGTTCAGTGAGGAAATACTGTATAACTCGCACACAACGACCCATACCTGAGTGTTTAAACGATCACATTAACAACAAGTATTAATATACTTATCTAATAGGATTTCTGCACCACCACACAATTCTTACAAAGCTAGCAAAGTAGAAAAAACACATAAATTTATTATTGTCATTTAAGGTGTTATATTTAGTTGAACTACACAGGCAGACACAAACTTTGACATTACAGAATTTTGTTAAAAAAGGATTTCCCTCAATCTTTTCATTAAAGTTAAAATAAATATATTTTATTTTTCCAGGTTGCTATATCAATAAAAATTAAATAGTTTATTTCTAACATTCTTTGTGGTCATCCTACACCTAAGAAAACTAAATAAAATTAAAAACAAACAAACAATCAAACAAACAAACTCACAATTTTTTAGGCTGTCCCACCCTCCATGACTCTACTGAATTTGCTGCAGAGGTCCTGTAACTCTGAAAATCCATTTTATCCTAACACACTTGTGATACTCTCCCTCTGTAGCTCAAATTTATCAGGTTCTCAGTAGAAAGGAATATGTATAATTAACAATAAAACAGATTTCCAAGATTGACAGTCACATGAATAAAGTTTTTAACTAGATAACCTTATGCCTATTGAAATGCTCACCTTTGTGGGAGGGAAATCTCAGATTCTTGTTGCATCTCTCTCAACCGTGGAGGGGTCAAAAAAAGGAAAAAGTTACCATTGTTATAGTACGGGAACAAAAACAACACAGAGCAACCACAGACTGTTCATTCATTAAGAGACTAGATCAGCAGATAATGAAAACTTAAGTATTTCTGCTGCAGTAATTTACATCACCTGTCGACTTTGCTCAATTTTTTTTGTTTTCTTCAAACAATGGTGACTGTTAACAAGTTTTTTAGTCATGTTTGTAATCAATCTCCTAAAAGACATTACACTGTACATCGGGAAGTTGCAAACATTTAAAACACTGAGACACTAAGATCAAATTTTACTTTCAGTGTGAATTTTACCAGCAAACTATTAACCAGGTAATTACTGGTTAACCAGGTGATTAACAGGTAATAGGCTAGAATTTTAGTCTTGCAGTATATCAGTTGACATCCCTGGCATACCCTGGCATAATGCCCACAAACCACAAGTGACAGGATTGAAAGTCTGTAGTCATGACATCTTCTAGGCAAATTACAAGTGGAGATGTTTGAGGGAGCTGAATTAAATAAAGACACTGAAGCAGAAATATTTTAGTATGTCTGTAGGTGATGTTAGGATCAAGAGCAAAGTTGCTGTACTCCCTGTATGAAATAGTCACAGTCAAATGCAAGCTAATACTGTTTTTTAAGGGGGAGGAAAAACCACTGGAGATGCAGGGGATAGGATCAACTGATAAGAAGGAAGTATCAATAACGGAGAGAAGACAAAAATTCAAAATATGTTAAAAGTAGTGTAACCAGAGGAAATTTTGTTGGAAAGAAGAAATTCAGCATTCATGAGGAGGCAGGTTTGATGTGGGAAGATCAGAAGAGGAAGTTTATAAAAACACTCGTAGATGAGAGAAAAAACTGCAAAGGTTGAGCATTGGAATTGGGAAAGAGGACTGTATTGGTCATAGCTCCAAATAGTAATTTAATCTATGTTAAACTATTGGGGAAAAAAAGTAATATGAAGTGACCCAATCATAAAGAGATCTCTGAATTGCAGGCTCTCTGGTTTCTATTTCATGTTTTGGAAACAGTGCCAACCTAATGCCTTTTTGTAATTCTGTGGTTCACAATTTGCTTCATATATATCTATGTTAATGATTTATTCAATCATATAGTTTTAATTGGCAAAAGAAGCCTGTACGTTCCTTGACATACCTCCCTAGGCTCTGTGGTAATTAGTCTTTTCTTACTTTTTTAACAAGGTGTGTTTGTGTATGTGTATGGATAGAGTTATATTTTGAAGAGAATTTATGTGATCAGATTTGAATGTACTTGATACACTTTGAAAAGCACGAATTGAAAAGTCTCATTATGTATGCTGAGGCAGTGGGTTTACGTCTTTTACATTTCAGTGATTATCTTTCACACAGTAGGTACATTGTAGAAGTACACTGGAAAATACCGCTGTGAAGTGGAAAGATTCAGAGCATAATTGTAAGGAAATATAGTAGCCCAGTATTTCAAGAAAGTACAGAAAAGTGTTTGGTCTGTATCAAGCATTCTTTCTTTTGGAACTGATTTGGGGCTTTGAAATAATATTATTGGATCTTTAAATCCATGGTCCATCAAGCCAAAATTCTTATTTAAGAAGTGGGTATCAGAATAAGCTTAATTTGTTATTCAGGAAACAACATCCTTGAGTATGTGAAATACAAACAAACAAACAAAAGTGAAAAGCACCTCCTTTCTTTAAGCTGGTGGTACAATGTAGCACATACAACTGGCTGTATCAGGTCATGTTGCACAAAGCTATCAAATTCAAAAGCTATTTTTGAACACTCACTGCCAGTGGGTTGTTACCTACAGGCAGTGAGTCTTTTACTGTTATCCATGGGAAGGAATCAGTGGCAGGTGTTCTGCTTCTGGCATAGCTCTGCTTTAGAATTTATGGGATTCTTTCTTTTTCCAAGGAAGATTTCATTAAATGCTCTTACAGCTCTCTATGCATAGTCAACAACCCTGGACTGAAACACAGAAGAAAAGAATTCCTTCTCCCTGCAGATTCTGAACAAAAGGAATATATTATCCTAATGCTTATTGCAGAGAAGAATGATGCCTTGTATGGTACCATTTATTGTTATAATAAAGAACAGGTTCCTGATAAGACAAGCTGTTCATTAGAATGCCATTGGCAATAACAGTAAGAAGTACATAACTAGATGTTTCTGCCAGCCCTAAAGACATTCTGTGGTCATGAACAACCCTTAGGATATTCTTTCAACAAACTACAAACTTTTATTTGTCTCAGGAATGTATAGGTGTCCTGTAGACTGAATTTATGATGCAAAGAAATTTATCTCAGGAACACCTCATACACAGAAATAAAAATGTAATTATTCTGGTGTGTATCTTTCAGACTCCATGAATTTCGGTTACACCCATAGTAATTTATCTAAAACTAGGAAAAAACTGTATTGGTTGAGTTTGCTTGCTTTTTTTTTTGTTTTTCTTCCATTCTATCAGCAGAACTTAGTTCCACTTTTAAGACCTGCATGTTGTATATTAATTTTGTCTAACTGAATGACAGGAATATCATCAGGTTATTCCATCATAGCAATAAAATTAAATTCATTATCACACGTGAAATTGATAATTTTTTGTTAGCTGTTGAGAATAAGTGCGAAATTTAATTAAGAGAATGAATTGATGTCATGAGAATGGAAAATAAATTTAGGAAAATTACGTCCTAATGGAATTTTTTTCTAATATGATTTCTGCAATGGATGCTTATTTGTCTTATAGATTCGGTAAATGTTAAAGAAAAGTTAATTTTTTTAGGGAAATGTCAATGTAAATAACATAAAAATTTACCATCCGAAAGGCATGGATATTTCATGGCAGATAACAAAGGCTATTTAATGTAATAAGTGCCTCAGATAGGTAGATATAGTTGGTTGACCCTGTCTGGCTTCCAGACACCCACCAAAGCCTCTCTCTCACTCCCCTCCACAGCTGGACAGGGGAGAGAAAATACAATAAATGGTTCATGATTTAGGATAAGGACTGGGAGAGAACACTCACCAAACACCATCATGGGCAGAATAGGCTTGAATTAGAGATATTAATTGAATTTATTACTAACAAAATCGGAGCAGGATAATGAGAAGTAAAATAAAACCTTAAAAACACCGGCCCTCACCCCTCCCTCCTTCCCAGCTCTACCTCCTCCCCCGTGGCACAGGGAGACAAAGAATGAGACTTATGGTCTATTCATCACAAGTTATTTTTCCTGTTGCTCAGGGAGAAGAGTCTTTCCCCTGCTCCAGCACAGTTGTCCTTCCCACAGAGTTCTCCATGAACTTCTCCAATACAAGTCCATCTCATGAGCAACAGATCNTTTTTCTTTTTCTTTTTCTTTTTCTTTTTCTTTTTCTTTTTCTTTTTCTTTTTCTTTTTCTTTTTCTTTTTCTTTTTCTTTTTCTTTTTCTTTTTCTTTTTCTTTTTCTTTTTCTTTTTCTTTTTCTTTTTCTTTTTCTTTTTCGTTTTTCTTCTTCTTCTTCTTCTTCTTCTTCTCCTTCTTCTTCTTCTTCCTCTTCTTCTTCTCCTTCTTCTTCTTCTTCCTCTTCCTCCTCCTCCTCTTCCTCCCCCTCCTCTTCCTCCTCCTCCTCCATATTACAGAGGAGTTACCACCATTTCTGTTTGGCCCAGCTTTGGCCAGCAGCACATATGTCTTTGAAGCCCCCAGGCATTCACTCTGCTGGACATGGAGGAAGCTTCTGGCAGCTTCTCACAGAAGCCATCCCTGTACCCCCCCACTACCAAAGCTTGGCCATGCAAACCCAATACAGTAGATCATACGACAGCTCGTTGAACAGAGTTATATGGTATATATTAGTGCTTATATTGTAAGCATGTTTATATGATCTGTTGAAAAGCATTCTTGCTTGAGTTGAATGGAGATGAGACACTGCTGATATGAAAATTGAAGAAGAGTTTTGGCAAGTTCTCTAACGGCAGAAACAGCTGTGATGTAGATGAAATCCACCCTCTTGTGCTTACCTCCACCATTTGCACGCTTCTCTTTTCCCTGCTTTTTGAAATTTGTCAGGAGCTTCTTCATCCCTGCAGGCCTTCGGCAGCCTTTTCTTGACTTCCTATATGTCCAGGTGGACTGCTTTTGAGATAAGAGGTAACCCTTAGAATACCTAAAACTCTCTTGCTAACTCTTCGCTTTTCTCCAAGATGATGCTCCCCTGGGATTCTTCCAAGAAGGTCCCTGAAGGTCACTGTCTCTGATAGTCCTGGGATGTGACGTTGCTATTTGCCTTGGTCCCACCTTTCATGAGCATCAAATCCAAAACTCACAGTTACAGAAGTCTGCCTCCAACCTTTGTGTCTGAACCAGTTCTCCCTTGGTTTTCAGTAAGAGGTTTAATGAAATACTTTTCCTAAGCAGCTGCTTGATCTAGAAGTTGTCTTCAAAGTGCTTCAGAAACCTCTTGGGTAGGGAAAGTAGAATATGGAAGTGAAGTAGCATAGTTTACGAAAATAATTGTTCTTAGATGTGAGCTGCTGGTTCTCTTTTGCACTAGACAACAGCTCAGCATGACAATTTACATTTATAGCAAGTTATAGACATGAAACTCCATAGATACACTGAGAACTCTCAATATTTTCAGTGACTGTCTCATATTGAAATTCATTGAAAGAAATAGAATCCAAAAGCTGCCTATGCGAAATTACTAAGTAGTTTAAGAGGAAAAAAAATAAAGAGCCAATTATTTTTAGTCATGTTTCCATGACAGAAAAGTCCATCCAGATATTAATATAGGCATAATCCAAGGAAGGAAATGTTGGAAAAACAATGTCATGTGTAACAAAGCTTATGTGTGCCTAAATTTAAGTCTGGTCATTCATGAGCGGGTTAGTTTTCTGAAACCACAGAATCACAGAATAAACTGAGTTGAAAGGGACCCCCAAGGATCATCGAGTCCAAATCTTGGCCCTGCACAGCACAATCCCCAAGGGTCACACCATGTGCCTGAGGGCATTGTACAAATGCTTCTTGAACTCTGCCAGGCTTGGTGCTGTGACCACTTCCCTGGGGAGCCTGTTCCAGTGCCCAGCCACCCTCTTGGTCAAAAACCTTTTCCTAATATCCAACCTAAACTACCTCTGACACAACTTCAGGCCATTCCCTTGGGTCCTGTCACTGGTCACCACAGAGAAGAGGTCAGTTCTTCCCCCGCCTTTCCCCCTCACAAGGAAGTTGTAGATTGTGACAAGGTCTCCCCTCAGTCTCCTCTTCTCCAGGATGAACAGATCAAGTGACCTCAGCTGCTCTTCATATGGCTCCTTCTCAAGGCCCTTCACCATCTTCATTGCCCTCCTACTATGTCACAGAAGGGGAATAACTGTTTAGGAGAGATTATTCCAGCTTTCTCTACAAATCTGTAAACTGGTTTACATTTATTATTACTATTGACCTAAGTAAGGTATACAAAAACCTCTTACAATGAATCAGTTTATTATTTCCTTATTAGTGCTATTTTATCATCTTAGGCCATCTATTTCTACTAAAAAAACCTTTTCATTTTAAGTGACCTAAAATGACTTTACCATTAACAGCATTGTATTTTCTTTTAAAAGACAGTATCTTAACTAAAGCCAAATCCTTCTTCCCATAAATTTAAACTATTTATATGAAGTATTTTTTATATGTAAACTTCCTTAGTTTATTTGAACACAGAATACTCTGTAATATTTATTGAAGCAGCTTGTATTTTAAGCAATAAGGAGTTCATTAGGCTTGTGTTGGTCCTATGAGTATGCATTTCACAATCTCAAAATTTCCCCTGTAGAAGTTCTGTCTTATGCATAAATGACTTTTACCTATACTGTAAGAAGTTGGAGGAGGAAAGCTGTCAGTTTCAGATAAGGTGTTCCCATTAAACATTTTTAAAATATATGTTAACTATATAGACTCCTACAGTCTAATGCACAGCTGCATATGAAACGACTTTCTGCCAGATAATACAACCGCAAAACTTCTCAATTGTCATAAATACACCTCTAAAGTTTATGTTTCAATTTTTGCCCAGTTGTTGTTTTGCATTCTTACAAAATTCCACTAAAGTAGTTATTAATTCCTTCAACACCACTACAGGTGTGATAAAAATGCAACACAATTTATGTGTCTCATAGATTTTTGTCTGATTAATTGTTATTAGTATCAAAGCATGACTCAGCACTATAAAGAGGAAAGACTAAAGTGAAAATACAGGGAAATTAAATATTACAATGAGTTGAAAAGTTTTATCTAGTCTAATACAGTCCTACATATCTATTAAAAGAGAATAGAAACTACACAGGTCTTCCATCTTGACCTGAATACAAAAAAAGGGAAGAGTAAGGAAAATATAACTTGCTTAAAGAGAAGATTGTGCTCAGATATCTGTGATGTGTCGTGTTACTATTGATATCAAGATGGTTGAAAACGTTTCCTCTAGTTTGTCTAAGTTCCTAGTGATGACTTTGATCTAGGAGACTTCAATAACCTTTTAATGGCAAGTGGTTTTATGGTGAAGGGGAGAGGGAAATCACTAAGTGTACCTATCAAATTCCCAAAGCATGCAAAGGTAAACTGAGCTTCCTGTTGAGCAAAAAGTCTTTTACGATAACCTTCCACCTTTACTTTGAACTTACTTCTTCATGTGTGAACAGTTTACCCTGAAGTTGCTTTCAAACAGAATTGGAGGAAAGCCAGTTGCAGATGTGTGAAATGTAAAATCACTTGGAGAAACATGGCTTTGTATTTATTATAAATTGAAAAACCATCCCCCAGAATGATGGAGGAGAAAGAGAAGAGGAAAGGGAAGAGGAGGGGAAAAAAAAGAAAGAAGGGAAAAGAAATAAAGCAGAAAAAGAAAAAAGAAAAAAAAGGAGAGGAAAAGAAAGAGGGGGGGGGGAATAGAATAGAATTCTGAGCAAGAGAAATGTTCCTGAAGTTTACTTGATTCTTTGCTAACCAAATATAAAAAGAAATACACTTTTGAACACAGGTTGTTCAAGAGAGAAATAATTGCCTGAATGAGAAGTAAGGTTGTGGATCAATAAGAAATCACAGTTCATATTGTTAGCCCTTGATTTTTATCTTCACTGTTGGAATAATTCTTTTCTCATGTGTTTGAAACCTTCAGAAGTATTATTTAAATGTAAATTTGTTACAAGCAATTATAATTAAAACCATTACATATATGTATGTGTACATGCTTATCTGTCTGTGTTCATTATATATGTCCTCTAAGTATTGAATTCTGCTATGCCACTACTAAAAGTTGCTTACTTATTTACTCTTTTTTTTAATAGAATACTCAAAATCTTAATTTCTTGAAAAAATCAGTGACCAACAGAAAAAACAAACCCAACATAAGAAACAAAGCCAAATTCACATCTCTTGAGATACAGAATTTCTGAAGGCATTTAACAGCAGCTATAAATTTGCTTATTTTCATGCTGCATGGGAGATTACACATTTCAATCAGTCCTAAAATATTTTTTCAAGTAACTGACTTTGAGAAAAACTCTTCAATATCATCCATGTTCTCTTACCAAATTATTAACTGCATTTGCAAAAAAAAACCCCTAGCCCTATCTGAGTTATAAACTCTTACATGACCTGTGCTTCTATTAATGAATTTAAACATGTCCAATTAATACTTTATAGTAGAACATAGAACACATCTTAGTAAACAGTTTGTATGAATATTTGTCCCAATCTGTTTTATATTCCCCCACATAGTAAA
Organism: Edolisoma coerulescens; assembly: GCA_013397115.1. Lineage (NCBI taxonomy): Eukaryota > Metazoa > Chordata > Aves > Passeriformes > Campephagidae > Edolisoma > Edolisoma coerulescens. Next base: position 88,286 of record VWZW01008205.1, on the reverse strand, counting down.
TATCAAGACATGGTTAAAATTATATGGGAACAACTTGCAGTAGAAAATTTGCAGGAAGATATGATGTTTTGAACATGAAAACACCTTCATTAGCATGGCCTTGGACATGTTAAGGATGCTTTTGCACATGTTTCATCTATTATTGTATGTTTACTCAAAAGTCATAAGGGGTCACAGCACTAACAGAATTGGACTTTGTGTATTTTACCTTTATCTGCAGGAAATGCTCATCAAGCTTCTCTGAGAGATAAAACACTTATTATTTTTCCAGAATAAATAAAGGCAAATGAAAACTATTTCTGGCTTCACTTCTATAAGTTAATGGTGTTACTCATATTTCACTGTCTTTTCCAATAAAAAAGTGTTCATCATTTATATATTTTTACATTTAATCTTTGATAATTTAGCTACCTTTTTTTTTTTTTACTGAATCAAACTGTGTCCTACCCCAAGTAAAACATCATAAAATTACTTTTTGGGGTTTTTTTAAATTGGATAGTAAAGAATATTTAGTGAAGGGACACAGTATTGTTACTGAAATTATTACTCACATAATATACACTCTGCTTTCCTGCTGTTCTGCTTTGCAGGTCGTAGCTGTTGGCTTCCTAACAGCCATTTGAAGACAAAAGAAACAAAACAAAAAATATATTCACAAAAAGTATACATAGAAGCTATTGCTTAAGCATATCATGGTCCCTTGACAACAAAAAATTCCACTAGATGCAACTTATTTGAAATTTGTATTACTGTTGACATATTTAATATCCATAAACTCTTGCTAAAGAGATGTATTTTACTGTACTGCCCCTCTCAAATGTAAGACTTTGGGATCTTTCATGGTTTAGTGTTTGGTTTTGAGTTTTTGGGTTTTTTTCTCCTTTGAGTTTCCCTCCTGTTACCAGGCAGCAATTTTTCACTGCTGCTGAAAGGAGATTGTTCTGGCTGTACAATGCTTATATAAAGAAACATATACCAAAAAAGATAATCATTTTCATGCTAAACTTTGCTATCTCAAGTGTCCTACTCAGAATAGTTTTTTTTCACATGTCCATGCTTTCAGCAGCATAGTTTAACTAGCTAGCTGAGAGCACCCATAAGAATTTAAATCAAAACAGTGTGACCTGTAAGTCATGTCTAGACTCTGTAGTCTGTCAGAGTTCCGTACAGAGTTTGTGTCCAAAGCTACGCTGTCTGTCATCCTCTGCATGCTCATCACTTTCCTACTCATCTTTTTTATTTTGTTTCTGTCTTCTCAGGTTAGTAGAGCAGCGTGCTGTTACTGCAGCACTTCTTCCCTTCCCACCGTGCTTGCCATGTGATTGCCCAGTTTGTTCCCACTCTGTTAAAAGAGGAGTCATTTCTTGTATGACCCTTTGCATCTTTTAATATGCTTTCTTTCCTGACTGTCAGGATAGGTAACACATGTCTGAAGGATGTGGCATCATCCAGAGGAACCTGGACAAAATGAAGGAGTGCACCTATGGGAACCTCGTGAGATTGACAAAGCCAAGTGCAAGGTGCTGCACCTGGTTTGGGGCAAACCTCAATGTCAATGCAGGCTGGAGGCTGAACAGAGGGACTGGGGGGTGCTGATGGATGAGAGGCTGGGTACAAGCTGGCAATGTGCACTTGCAGCCCATAAAGCAAATTGTATCCTAGGCTGCATCCAAAGAAGTATGACCAACAGGGTGAAGTAGGTGATTCTGCCCCTCTACTCCACTTCCATGAGACCTCACCTGGAGTGCTGCAGCCAGCACAGGAAGGACCTCTTGGAGCAAATCCAGAGGGGGGACATGATGATGATCAGAGGGCTGGAGCATCTCTCCTGTGAAGACAGGCTGAGTGAGCTGGGGTTGTTCAGCCTGAAGAAAAGAAGATTCCGGGGAGGCAGCCTTCCAGTAACTAAGGGGATCCTACAAGAAAGCAGGAGAGGGACTCTTTACAAGAGCATGTAGTAATAGGAAAAGGAGTGATGAATGAATAAAAAACTTTATACTATGCCTGCTTTTGAAATTTATTATATAATGGTTTATAATAAAATAATTATTATTTACTTTTATTGGGGATCCAATATAATTATAATGGGGATCATTCCCATTGCGGAATTAACAATAATATTTTCTTTCAGCTTTCACTCCTTTGCCTTTCTCTCTGTTCTTCATAATTCTAAAGTCTATATTTAGCATGGCCCTTATTTTTCCCTTGTGATTGTATTCATCTCTCCCTTCCACCAGCATGATTCCCTCTTTTTGTGAACACTTAACACATAAATTTTCAGTATTTATTCAAAATTACACATACTTGCCTTCTGCAAGGCTTGAGCAGGATGCAAATTCCTTCTTCTACCTATTCTAAAGGCTGCACATCGCTTCTGCCCCTCCTAATGCTATAATAATGTAGCATGATGAGATCCAAGACTTTAGATGAATAAGGCATAATAATTACAATGTTGGTATGAAGTGTTGATATGAAGTAAGCTCACACCTTACAGAAGAAAATTTCTTTTTCAGATCAAGATCCAGAAGATTAACTCTGCAAAGAAATAAGCTGTGAGATGATGTCTGGCAGATGCAGGAGTCTGGACACACACAATAGACAGGAGGTGACATAACCTCAGAGTCTGGAGGATCCTGCAGTATTTAGGCTCAACAGAGCAAATCAAGGTCTGAAAGGCTAATCCTTGTCTGTGGTACAGTGCTGTGTGTAACACCTACTCAGTGTTACCTAGTAATGATAGTATACTCTTTTATTTATAGTCTCTTCTGACCCAGGATCATGTTATTTCTTTCATTATGTCTGAACATCAGGCATGAAGCCCGATGATGCCTAGGAATGAAGCTTTGTGATTTGGGAGCAACAGCTCCCAAACAATTTTTTCTGGTCGGTATGCAGTACTTTTTTTCCTTCACTTAGTATTTGGGGTTTTTCCTTCCTTTTCTATAGAAAATTTTTTTCATTAAACGGAATTTGCCATCTGTTATTCTTAGCATTTAAAAGGTATAACTTTGAGTGGTCCTATTAATTCACTGGACCCAGAAAGATAATTCTATTTATAAAATGTGGAGAAAAAAAAGTCTCAGTTTACATTTGACTCCTGTCAGATTCATAAGCTACATATATAAGAACATAAGAGGAATCTTCTTGGCCATGGTGCCTATATAAGAGGTAAACTGCAGTATGCCACAGAAGAGCCACTGCTCCTTGGAAGCAGTGGAGAGAAAAGACACTTCTCATATCCTGTTGCTGAGTCAGGAGCAGTGCCACACAATCAGAAAGTGGAACATCTACACAGCAGAATACATTTCAGAAAGTACTAGGAAAAAATATACATCTGAGAAGACACCCTATATAGCACAGTTAATTTATAATTTTTGACATTTTATTCTGAATTCTCTAATGTGCAAGTTACCTTATTTAAATTCTTTAACACATTTTCTGAGCTGTTTTTGTGTCTCTTGCTTTTTCCATAAACTTGTATTTTACACTTAATAAAGTACCGGGTGAGTGAAAAATTTCTTTATATTCTCCATGATGTCACATTAATCTTTAATCTCTCCCCTCCTATCATCCACAGTGTGGATAGCTGAGGAACATGAAGTGTGCTACAGCAGATGTTGAAACCACTTTGATCAGTGCACTTGCACTACATAACGTCCTCTGAGCACATATCTGTCCTCATTCTTTCTGTCATTGCTTTAACATTCTTGTAAGATTTTATTCCATGTCATCATGCTTCTTCATACTGTTTTTCCCTCCATATCTGAAAAAAAAAAAGAAAAAAAGAATGGTTATTAGACTTCTCTACTTCCCAGACCATTTTTAAATTAGATCAAGTTCTTGTCTCATGAGGAAAGGAGCTTGAAACTGAGAGGAGGGGATGAAGATGGGGCAGGGTGGTGTGTGTCTATTTTTATTTTTTTCTGTCATCAGATCACACTGTTGCACACCATATTTAGTAGCATAACCATCTGCTTCTTTCCCCACTTTTGAGTCTTCTCTGAAACATAAAAGACCTTTAAATGTCTGGAACTTGTGTTTCTCCCATAAATAGTGTTGTTTTGAGCAGCTCTCTTAATCGTAAAGCAGGGCCATTTTGTAGGCAAAGACTACCTCTTAACACCATTTCCATAGGAAGTTCAAAGAGAATAAATTATTTATTACGTTCAAGACTGGGCAAAATGTTCATTAAATATATATAGAGACCTAGATTTTAGCTGGAGATGACTTTAGCAATGAACTTGAGGTGTGCCAGTTATAAATATCTGACTTGACTTGCGCCCGTATAGGGTATTTTTTACATTTCATTGGCTTTATCTCTTTTTTTTTATAAGCTAAGGGAATCTTATTTCCCTTGGCTTCTCTGGTTAAAAACAAAACAAAACAACCCCACAACTAAGCAGCATTCATTTTGATATTCAAGAAATTTGAAGAAAGGTGAAGCTTCCTTCTTTTAAATGAATAACTGTAATTCAACAACACAAAATCTAATGTGACACACCAAAGTAATATGCTGCAATTAGAAATGGTTCAGATCAAATACAAGAACTGTTGTGTTAGCATCTTATGAAGCTGTTTACTTTAAAACTTGAACTGAATGTCTTGATCCCTATTTCTGGTTGAAAAGTACAGTTTTGCCATGGAGCAAAGGAGCAGTAAAGGAGAAAATCAGCTGTGGTGTGTACTTGACATTAGACCTGAGTTCTGTTGCATATTAATTCTGTCTAAGGTTCATCTGTTCAGTTAATTCAAATTCTGCAGATATTCCAGAAAATGGTTTAGAAGTGTGAAGAATTGTAAGACTAGGAGACAACTGAATATTGACACTGAATAAATAATAATAATAGAAAGAGACATGGACTGATGCAGTCAAGAGACGGTGATCAGATAATTTACATTAAAACTTGTAATCTTCTTTGCATAAGGCACTATTAGAAGTCTTTCTCACTACTAAGACTGAAGGGACAGGCAAGGGGAAGTGTTTGTGTATGACAGGTGCTGGTGGTATCAGCAAAAAATCTGGGGTCCTGCAATAGAAAAATTGGATTTGAAGAGAACTCCTTTCTCTTACTAAAAATTCTGTCTCCTCACAGTAGATTTATTCTCCATGTTCAATAGGATGCACATTTAAAGGCAATACCCTCCCCACAGCCCCCCCCCCAGAAAAGTAAAATCAGTGCTATCAATGATGATTATTTGATTATTAAAACAAATATAATGTGTAGAACAGAACATATTTAAAAACAATTACTCCTTCAATTACAATCCTTTCTTTATATTCCTCTGTGGAGAGCTTTTGAGAAATATTATATCTTTAGGATTTGCTCTAAAATCAGTGAGGCCTAACATATTTTATTCATACACAACAGAAAAAGTGAATTCTCTTTATCTTTCATATGCAAATACAACAGTTAATTGTGCATTATTTATCACTGGAACTTTCATAAGCTTATAAAAGGTAATGCAGTCCATTCATTTCTGACAGATGGGGAGTAGCCAGCACAGCCTGGTGGAGCAGGGAATAGCAGGTCCAAGCTCAACAGCCAGAAGAAGATGAAGGTTAAGGTAAAAAGGTAAAGAAGTGACAGCTGTAAGAAACAGAAGTGCTCAGGGTAGGTAGGAGTGGCAAGGAATGAAATGTGGTTCAAGACACTGTTGATACAGCCTTGGTAAAATTGAGTAAGACCAGCAGAGAAGCAAACTGCAAAACTGAGAAGCTGAGGAGTGCTGTGAGGTTGATAGCAAAATAAGTGGCATTTACATTTCAAAAAGTTATCATCTTTTTTCTCCAACTTCATTGAAATCCTTTATCTGAAGACATATATATTTTAAATTTTACTGTTATCTTCTCACTGGTTCAGTATCATCATGAGCTGTCTTTGTTTTAACAGTTTCAGTTAATGAATGATAATAAAGAGTAGCATTGTATTTTTCTGTACTAGTTTTATCATTGTGGTTAAAAGCTCCTCTAAATATTTAAGAGTGTGAATTCTTTCTTTTATGACTTTCAAAGAAGTATTCCTTCACTTCTATCAAAGGCTGATAGATCATGAAATTCCCTTTTAAAATTGTCCAGACTTTTGTACTTTACAACACATTTGCAAAATTTACAAAATAAATGTTATAATTAACTACATCCTTAAAAGTGTCTTTAAGTTGTAGTATGTGCTTCATTGATTATTAAGGGTATCATCATAATTTTGTTCCGCTACTGGTAATCAGTTGTAATAAATTCTCATACTGAATGGAATCTAATTCCCTTGAGGACTAAGTATTAGTGGGAATTCAGCAGGCTTCCAAATCCCTATGAGTGTGCAATTAGGGTTATTATTAGGGTTCTCTGACCTGAATTCCCTGCTTTATTGCCACCACTCTCAAATCATTTAGCATCCTTACTTCTACATGGAATTATAGAATGGCTTGGGTAGGAAGGGAACATCATCTAGCTCCAACCCTTCTGTCATGAGAAGAGATGTGTTCCACTAGGCCAGGTTGCTCAAAGCCACATACAACTGCCTGACTTCTGTGACAAAATTAGTTGAAAATGAAAACTTGAATGATGTAAGACAACTCTGCCTTACACTCAGAAAATGTCAAAGTTAAGATATTTGGAATGGAATATTTTGCACTCCACGAGATAGTTTTTTACACTGAAATTTATTCATGAGAAGATTTCTATTAATCTTAATTTATGAAATTATCAAGTAAACCTGAGTTATGGTGAAATAACCAGTATCTTCCATAAAACATTTTATAGATGTTAATCTTTCAGTTAATGGTTGAAAGCCTTTAAGTTCTGTTTAAAGCAACATAAATTAATTTCGCTATATTTTTATTTTTTACAGATTTTTTTTTTACTGGATTCTTCATTTCTGAAGAAGAAAGAAATGTGCTCTGACAGTTCTATTTCATAGTCTCTGAAAAAACCTCTTGTGTAGGATCTTCTGTTTAAAGTAACATGAACACAGCCTCTTCCATTTTGTGTCAGGACTGTTCTGTAACATAAATATCTTATAAAAATAAAAGTTTTCCACACCATCATCCTTGCAGAAGTAAGATCATATTAAAATCAAATAGTATGTTTGCAAGATGTGTCTTGCTTTTTAGTAAGACTATTGTTTGTTATTCTGCAGGAGGGGCAAGATATCTTTGAATTTACAACATATGCTCTGAGTGTATTTGTATCTCACCACTAAAGGATGTAAAGAATGAATTATAGAAGACATTGTTTGGACACTTTTTTTTCAAAATATTGCATAAAGTAAAATTCTATGAAAAAGTTCAGGCCAGGTTGAAACTAGAAAATGATTCTATGAGACTCAGGAAAAAAAGAACACCATTTTAGCAAGGAAGAAGCATTATCCTTCCTAATGCTTAGCTTGTATCCAGCTAAAAAACTTTCTAAATCAACAACAGCTTGGCTGCTATTCATTTTTTCATTCATACTTCACAGGTTTATGCTATCAAAGCTGAAGTTAAGCTAACCATAGCAAGTAGATCTACCAGACATGTCTTTACTGTGCCTTCCTTCCCTATGTTTCTACTTTCTGCTACGCTCATGATCACGATGGTATGTAGGACTTACAGGTGATGATGAACTCAATTAAAAAGTCAAGATATATGCCAAGGCATATTGTTTTTCTCTTCAGTGACAAAATGGGTCCTAATCACCATTATAGAGCACTCTGTGTTAGTGAAAATTAGTGACATTTGCATGTTGATGAGAATTAACTAGCTTAGTATTTACATGGGAGAGAGATATTAATGTTTTTCACTCCAACAGTACAGTTGGTTTGAAACATAGCTAAGTGAAATCAATTATCTTGCAAACATCAATTCCTCTCCCTGTGTAAAGTAGGATACAAGACATCACAAATAAAAAAGGACTGAGCACTAACTTCTTCCTTGGCCACTTGCTGGGCATATAATAAGGCTTTGCCTCAAGACACTAAGAATACAGTTTTGCCTGGTTTTCTTCATGCAAAACAGCATGAGAGGCCTAAAGTAAATTACTTTTCACCATTGCCTAAACAAATAAAGGAGCCGGCCTAAAGTGGAAGTCTTTCATAATAGAACAGTAAATAGCAGATTTCTATTTCTTCCAAGTATTCCCCCAGGAATTCATGTATGCTATTGATTCAGTCTGCTGGAATTTTGAATGTATCTGAGGTTAGCAAGGTCTGTCAATACCAAAAATGTCAGCAGGTGAATTCGTTATTGTTGTCTCCTTGTATATATATCATTTACTTAAAAAAATAGCAGTATCTCATTTGCATGTATTATATTCAAGGTCAGCAAGTTTGCAAATAATCAGCTCATATAGGAGACATTTTATTAAATAGCAACTAACAGTAATTTTTGTTACACAGATTTGAGTTATTAGGTCTGAGCAAAGATCTTAAAAAAACCTGTTATAGTTGATTTCTAAAAATAGTAGAAAAAAAATCAGTTATGCTGACTATGAAATTATAAACATATTATACAATTCACTGCAGTAAGTAGAGCAACATTACTGTGGTTGTTTACAGAAATAGTTGTTTACAAACAAAATAGTTTCTATTTGTTTTAATATTTACAGATACACATCTTAAGTGTCATTGCAACACTGTCACTTATCATGATGTCTTACTCTCTGTGAAAAAAAATATGATTTAATAAAAAAATGATTGATAGTTGCACCATATCATTAACTGATATTATTGATTTTACATTTTTAAGATGTAAATTTTGCTTGTAACATTTGTTGGGTTTTGCTTTCAAATCAGATTTTTTAAAGTTACTGTAAATGGTTTTGTTAATCATAGAAATGAAGGGTAAGAAGTTGTTTAATCACATTTACAACTGTAATAAAGTTTAACATCTCATAACTTTACAGCCTAGTGTATTCATTAATTCAGATTTTTTAAATGTAAAACTGACTAATACAGAATCTTTATTATGTTTTTCAGCTTCATATTCTTCTAGCTACGCTCGAGAATGCAAGATAAGCCTTTTATCAGTCAGCAAACAAAATTGCCACTCATAATGTAAAAACTGGAACAATATAAGCAGTTTATTGGGGAGCAAAACTTAAGTTAAATAAACGTTTCCAGAGATTGTTTCAGAATATGTTGCATGATAATTGCCATTCAACTCCTGTACTCAAGATGAAAAAGAGGATTTGAAACTTACTGTTTTACAGTGTAAAGAGGGAGAAACGGAATTGTTTAAACTAGGAGTGAAACCAGACAGGCAAGGAAAGAAAAATGCTTAAAACCTATCTCAAAACTTGCTCATTCAGAATCCAGCTCAGCTTGGTGGTATGCAGCACCTTTCTCTCTTCTGGGGAGAAAAAGGGAGTAATGATAATGCTTCCACTTGCCCAGGCAAGCCAGCATTTTCTGTTTTACTGCACACACACATTTTCTGGTTTGTTGCACACACATATGAGAAACCTCTGCTGCCAATTTCTTTTATCATTTTGTTCATTTATTTTCGTCAAGATTGTGTGATTACGTTCTCAAGATGAGAAAAAAGTTCCCTCAGTCACAGTAATTTCTATTAAGACTTTCAGAATCTCTCTGTTTATATATCTATCTTTCTCTCTCTCCCTTCCTTTCACTCTTTTCTCTTTCTCTCCATTAACTAAACAGTTCTAAGATTTCTTTCCTGAAGCTCTACAATAATCACCTTCTAAGAAATCTAACAGTGGGCCCACTGGAATGATACAAGGTTTTGCTCTAGAAAACTACATATTTCCTGAGTGGGAAGAAGAATAAAAGAAAGAAAACAAACAAACAAAAAAAATCAACAAAAGCAAAAATGCATGCTAAGTTTCTGGTGGCTTTATTAGTTCCATTAGAAAATACGAGAATATTACAAGGGATGAAAATGTTAAAAGCAATGTTTTATAGACCAATTTTTTACTGTGATGCTATACCTCCATTATATTACACTCACAATTAAAGGGAATATTCTTTCATAAATGGGTCTATTCCTAAAACAAATGCACATCTCAGTTGAAACCTCCAGAATTTTCTACTGTATACAAATATCCCACTGTACATCAACACTACTTGGTTTAGGTTTTTCGGTCACACCTTTAAGGATGTGTCAGCATATATGTTATACACATTTGTTAAGGGATCTGTAGCTTGAAGGTCAGTTGTCCATGTACAAAAAATATTACCTGGAAAAGCTCATTCCTGAAGGTGCTTAACCCTCGTTTGGTTCTTAACTTTAATAAATTCTCAGATTACCACTGTTCTTTAGGTACTTAACCTGAGCTACTGCATTACAAGGAACAGTAGTTGCTAGAGTAAGATACATAGCTTAAACTCTCTTGAGGTATTGAAATAATCTAGGCAGATGTTCAATCTTCTCTGCAGTTGGAAGGATTTGGTATTTTACCACTATTCAAACACAGCATACTCAGGCAGGTCTTTGTGAATACCTAATACACTTGTCAGGGACACCTATAGTAAAATACAGCCAAATGGAAGAACATCACCTCTACACCTTACTTTTTCATGATTCTTCCATGTGTTTAAATATGTTTCTCATCTCTTTGTACGCAATGGCACTCACTATTCTCTTGACATCTTATTTCAAAACGGATCTTTTTTGTCTTGGCCTTTGAAATTTCTGTCCGTATTCCAAATAACATTCAATGTTAATATTACCTTTTTTGCTATTTGTCGTGACAGTTGACCTCAAATGTTTTTGTTCTTTGCTGCCTTCTCATGTGGTTCAGGTTACACTGTGTATCTTCACTATATTTTTCATCAGGAAATGAGAATTTAATCTAGATGATACAGAGCATAACTGTACTTCGGAATATTCTTCATTAACTATATTCAGTGTAAACTAGAAACTTCAAACATGCATTCAAACTTCATCAAAATGAAATTTTTCAACTTTTGAATCTCTTCTCATAAAATACAAAATAATGCCTTGTTATTTTGCATTTTGTCTGGAAAAGAGAAATAAAGACAGTTCAATAAAAGAATTTAGTGTAAAGATACTTAGTAATAAAATAAAATTTAATTTATATGTAGTTTTACATAAACCTGATTGGTAATATTTGAGCTAGAACACTTACTTTGAAGATTTAGGTAGAAGATTTAGCTCCACATCTTCTAGAAAAAATATTTATATTTTTTGGAGACGTACACTAGTTTGGGAAAAAAATGAACGAGTACTATAGCTACTTCCTCTTTATTTAAAACAACTCCAGATAATTCACCTTTTAGTCCAACACTATTCCATATTTTCAGTCTAAATTAATGAGAATTTTGCATATTCTGCTATAGTCTACACTATTTCTTCTGTCTAGAATAAACACCACTCTATCAGTTATTTGACAACCTTTCTTTGAATAACTAAAGGGGAAAGAGTAGTGAAAAAGAATACCAGTTTGAAACATCTGAATCCTGGATAACTAAGAATATCTGTGAGCAGGAGGGTGAAACTAGTAGAGTGTTGCCGCTTCAGTGCCATCTACAACTGACATTTATCATTCTTGTTGTGGTAAGGCAAGAAAAATTAAGGACCCTTGAGAGATTAGAACAAGATATTGATCAGAATTTACTAAGCTCTAAAATCTTGTGCTTGAATTTGTAGTAAGTCCTTTAAAAGAGCTGTGTCAGCTCAAAACTTGTTTTTGTAAAACATGTGAATAAAAACTAAAATGACTGTAACATGGCTTTCAGGTGAAAAAAAAAGGTGCTATAAGGGCATACTTGAATTACAGTTACAAATCTGCTGTTATTACAGAGTGAATAAAATTGGTCATTTTTTCCCTTTTCATTTTAACATAAATTTCTATCTCTTATGCTATGAAGTACCTCTTGTTATAGATCTGTTCATTGTCCATTGATGTCAGATAGTCTATTCATTGCAGTTATAGGTGAGATATAGAGTTAAGGAATTTACAGTTTTACATGATCCATCAGACAAGGAAATTACATAAAATTTTTGGTGGGGGGTGGAGGAGTATATGCATTTACAAATTTGTGTTGGGAAAAAGCCTTTCATCTGTCAACAGCTTTTATAAGGCAAGAAATCATATTTAAACAAAGGAGAAAACCTCAAAGAGACAAACATTCATAGAGCACTATGGCCAAAGAGATTATATACCACTTAAATACTTTTCCCGAATATTTCTTAATAGTTGTCTCTAGAAAAATTGTTTAGTCATGAACTGAAAAATGTTCTTCAAAGGAATTCAGATGAAATTTAGGCCATATGAAATTTCTTTTTTCAAAACCAAATGCTAGACCCCTCATTTCTGTCTATTTTCATGTGCGAATGGTTGTGTTGCTTCTATTAAGAACTTACGACAGAAACAAACAAAAAAATTATTTTCATTTTCATTGCTTTTATCATCAGTAGGAGTTTCATTATATGTCTCTGTGAAGCAAATACAACCCAGTGTGTTTGTTTTTAATTTAAGATGCTAAAAGAATTTCAGATGGTTGCTGAAATAAGTTTTTAAAAGATATATCTTCAAGATCTTACGAGGAACAGATTAAAAAAAGCAAATGTGTTTATCTAAACAGACAAAAATTATAGTTATGAGGGGGTCCTAGTAGATCTCTGTTTTGTTGTGAAAAAATATATTAATATATTTGCTTCATTATTAGTCTTTAACTATATCATACCTAATGTTCCACATATTTGAATGTCCAAGGTATGGAAAACACAGTAAATGGGTAACTAATATCAGAAAGTTTTATATATTTTAGTTCTCAGAAAGGTATCAAGAACCTGGACCAGCTACCAGTTATATGAACATAATGGGCATATTACATCAGGATGAGTTGAAGGAAACTTGGCTGCTAAGCAGAGTTAGCTAGTAAAAAAGCATTGAGGATAGCACAGGATGGAAAATTCTCCCCTTTGCAAACCCAGATTTCACTGAAATTTTGAGAATGTGATTGTCATACTCTCATTATTGTGCAGTATTCTCTTAAGTGTATATGTTTAAACTTAGTGAAAAGAGCCCATTGTCAAAATATTAATATAAAATTCTAGCAATTAGCTCACCACTCATGAGCTTTTCCAGTTGAGATGAGAATTTACACATAAAACCCAATAGCTGTGTGCTCAGGAAGAGTCTGTCTCTGAGCTCTACTCTTTCAAGAGGTTTTGGTGAAGGAATGCCTAATTTCTGTGTCCAGAGGAAGTTTATGTCTGTATTGATTTTGAACTAATTGGACTCTGAAAGTCTGGAGATGTGCACAGGCACAAGAGTAGTTAAGTAGAGAACCTAAAACTGAAGCTGGACATTATCTAGGTAGCCTGCATGTTCCAAGGCTCAATGACAGCTGTAAGGAGTGCTTTGGGGTTTTTGTTTTTAAGATCTCAGTAACATTTCACATCTAAAATAAACCTCTTTTAGGTAGTTATGTACTAAATTTAAGAATCTAGTTCTGAAGTAAGGAAACTTGTTTCAAGTTGTGTAAATGCCTTCCATACAAAGAACACCACCAAAAAAACCAAAAAACCCCACCAAAAAAAAAACCAAACCCCAACAGAAAATATATATATAGTTACTGGCTAAAAAAGAACCCTCTTCCTTTTAAAGAGACATACTAGGTATCTGCAGGAAAATTAATTTCCATTTTTTAAATAAATGCAATATTTTTCTACTTTGCTTAATTCCACAACAAAAATCCCCAGAAAACAAAAGAACCCCCCCACCACACTACACACACACACAAAACCCAAACAAAACCAAACCACAAAAACCCCCCTTCAAAACTAAGTAATTAACACCTAAAAGTCATAAAATTTTAAATTATTAAAATAATTAAAAGAGATATTATATTCCAGATGTACCTTAAAAATATAGAAGATGTACCTTTTTCGTCAATCAAGCTGATAGTCAAATCATACGTGTTACTTGAGGTCTTTGGAGAACTCTTTTAGAATTTTCTAAAAGGTGTCCTTATGAGCAATCACTTGGTCTGTGGAAAGGATTGTGAAAATATGTGGTATCCATCAAAGTCAGTCCTAAACAAAGAAAAATGAAATCTGAAATACAAGATTGATTAATCGGTGACTTGGACGGCTTACCAGCCACTTCCCACACAGGAAAAATAAAATGGGTTTTTTTCATGTTTTTGAATGACTTTGTGCATTTTCATGCCGTATTCCTAAAAAATATAAAACAGTAGAAATATTCAAACTCATTCAGACAAAGTAACCAGGCTGGTAATGTTCTGAGCTACCTCATTTTGTCTGTAACAAAATGTTTTGTGAAAACATCTTTGTTTTCTTGTCTGTATGGAATTTTGATTAACTTAGAAAGCTGTAGAGATATAAAATAAAAATCCATTTCTTGAGAACTATATATATATATGTGTGTGTTAAAAGTGGACTAAATAGTCCTTACTTTTTTTCTCTTGGTGCACACTTAAAATTATTTGGATTCATTTAGGGGCTAAAACTGTATATTCCTGATGTAGTCTGTCTCAACTGGTATGCAGTTGCTTTGGAGGATTCAAAGGCATCAGCAGCAGACCCCTGTTCTTTCACTGACTTCAACATCTCCTAGTATCTCCCTCAATCCTGCTGCAACTCACAGAGTCTTTGCCTCCCAGAATGTTCAGGATGGTCGCTCTCCAATTAGGATTTCCTGAACTGAGATGCAGCACCCAGGAGAGGCACCCTTCAATTATTTCTTTGACTGCTTCACACTAGCAGCTTCCTGTTTGATATTTCTGTGTGAGGTCGGGGAAACAGGCAGTCCAGCCCTCCTGCTCTCCTGGCTAGACAGGGAGGACAACATGCAAGAAGATGTAGAAAGAGTTTATCGACTTCTGTTGGGACCTAATCCAGCATAGCAACTCTGCCAGCTACTCTGGTCCCCCTCCTCTATTTGTGGTTTGGTTTCTTTTTTTATCCCTCTGTACTCCACTTTCAATTAATCTTTTCACTTTTATGTTTGCATACTGTGCAAGTTGAAACTTATTTCTGTGTCTGTGATCTCTAAATATGCAGGAAATTTAGCTGCCAAGACCTGTATGTCTACAATAAAAAAGGCTAAACAATTCAGACTGTCACAGCTTGAAAAGCAGGGATATAAAAAGCCTGCAAGGCCTGGGCTGACAGGGTTGCAAAGCAGAGTAGAAAGGACTTCTGTACTGGTCTTGTAATGGTTGCAGTCTGAAAACATTAGATGCCAAGGCACATGGAGCTGGGATAGATGAAACAGGGTGAAAGCACAAGTCAGGAACCAAAACAAAGTTTCATTGTTTCTTTTCTCTTTTGGATAACAGGTATTTACAACAGGTAGAATACTCATTCAAGCTTAGTCTGGTTGCAGAAAAATGACTACGCAGCACCCTTGTGTTAGTGTTTGTGCCAGCATTCAGGGTGCCATACTCCCAGACACCCTCAGTTTTTGTAAACGTTGCTCAGGAGCACAACAAGCAAACGCAATCAGAAAGGACTGGCAATAGCAAGAGGCAAGTCTCACCAATTTTCAAAGAACAAGGACAACCTGCTTTTCCGTAATCTGTGACACTCACTTGTCACGTAAGCACAATGTGGGTTTTTTGTTTGGTTGGGTTTTTTATGAATATCAAATCCCCTCCAGAATTTCTCTCTGAACTGACGATCAATTACCATCTGCAGTAATATCCTGACCACTATTCACACAAAGTAACAGGCAATGTGGAATGATGGGCAATTATTCACACAGAGGGTGAAAAGAGACTTTGTTTTTAAAAAGCAAGTATTTAGCAACGATGTGATGAGGTATTTTTTTTAATAACCTTTAATAACTGAAAACACAATCTGGTTGTCAGGGAACTTGCATAGTTTGT
Organism: Edolisoma coerulescens; assembly: GCA_013397115.1. NCBI lineage: Eukaryota > Metazoa > Chordata > Aves > Passeriformes > Campephagidae > Edolisoma > Edolisoma coerulescens. The sequence continues at coordinate 72,474 of VWZW01008205.1, read as the reverse complement.
GTGCCATGCCAAGTACAGGAAAAACTACAGTAACAAAGAGCACATAATTTGTTTCTGCCTCATGCCTTGTTATAAACCATGGCATTTTTCGTGCCTTGAAATAACACTTCAGATCCTCTAACTGGTGAAGCTCAACAAACATACCTTACTTTACACTCAGTTCCAGGGAGGTAAATATCACTGTAGAAAAAAAGTATTCATCATCCCAAACATATTTTAGTCATCAGCAACAGATAATCAGGAATATGGCAGTATCCTTCTATCTCCTTCATCCTGAAATATGTGTATTTGGCAAAACAAGGGTTCTAAGTGACTTTGATTATCTGAGAGACATAATAGAAAGATCTCCTCTTTCTTAGCCTAGTGGCTGGAGAGGAGAACCATGTTTTAAAACAAATTTTGCAATCACATTGAGAAAAACTTGAAAAAATATGACCTAAAAATAGAGCAATTCTTCTGGACAGCTTTTTAAAATAGGGGAAAAAGACAAAAAGACAAAACCCCAAAAAAACCAAAACCAACAATGACAAAAAACCCCCACAAAACCCGCAAAACCCCACAAAACAAAAAAAACCACCCCCCTAAAAAACCCAGAAAACAAAACAAAGAAACAAAACCACAACCATCAAAAAAACCCAATCAAAACCCCCCTCCAAAACAATTGTATTTCTATTTATTTATTATCATCAAGTGTTCTTTGTGATCTTCAGGATAAATGTTTTAATGCTTTACATTAATGAACCTTACAATAACACAAAGCTCAAATGCCTCCTGAATAAATAATAGAACAGCTGTTCTAGATAACAAGAGGATAACAACTAAAATAGCTATCAGGTAATAAGGTGCTAGTGATAACAAAGACTGCCAAGAAGTCTAATAGAAATTTGAGAAAATTAATTCCTAACCCTTGGATGCAGTTATTAAAAACATTTAAAAGGATAAATAAAAAATATATAATAGACTTAACACTGTTATTACAGGTACTCATAAATAAGAAAATTACTATAAATACTGCTACAATATTTCATAAAGCCATATCTAGAAACATCAGTAAATATTTATAATGGAAAGGACTTGAAATACTCTTTACAAATTCCATTGTTGCCTTCTGTTAGTTTGTGAGAAGATAACGAGTCCTTTGAGATTAATACAAGGCAAACCAGGGAGGAGGGGCTGCTTCGGAGAACAAATCACTCTTTCCTGTTGACCTAGTTAGAGTTTACTTCTCAAAAATAGGTCTTTTCCCTAACCCTGTCACATAACCCTCAGTGCAAAGTAAAATAGGAACAGATTCAATAAGATGGGGAAAGAGATTCGCTTCTTTTTATGCTGTGTTCTTCATAATGCACATGGAAAAATAAAATTAGAATTCCCTTATTTCAGATAAGAAAGATGAGAAATTGCAATATTGCTTTCATACAGTCTTCATAATACAAAACAATCTTTTTTTCAAGTGAAGTGCATAAAGATTGAGGAATAGGGATTTGAAGAGTTTTAAAATACTCCAAGAACCGTAGATGAAGTTTCTCTAAGCTTCAACGAAATTTGTTTTGATATACGAGTCTCAGTTCAGTCTTGGCTTTCTGTTTATATCTTTCTCTACCAGTACAAAATGTAAGTTAAGTAGATATAAAATGCGATAAAATCAGACACGGCCCTTTATACCTACTGTACACTCGTTCTGTTCTAGCTCAGCTGACAAGGCGCCTTCCTGTCTTCTATGTGGAGTTATTGAAAAAAGATTTTTTTATTTTTAATGATATTTTTTTTTCACTTTTGCTATCTTTAAAGCACTGGTCATGATGATTTATGGAAAAATAGACTTTATGTAGAAAGACAGTGTTCTTCAGAGAAATCAGCCTCATTACTTTATATTGTACTGTGTTAGTCTGCTTGTGATCTGCCAGTAGGTCCCTACAGTGAAAGGAGAAATATCAGTTACGTTAAAAGGAAAATTATTTGGAGAATAAAAGTGACAAAGACCAAATAAAATTAAAATTTGGTCAAAAGGATGGTAAGAGCATGTCTTCAGGATTAATTTGGTATAGACTTTTAGCCTGCTGGCATAGACCAGAGAAATGAAACCATTCCCCAAGGGAAGGTTAGCCATGAGCCAGTGACCCCAGCACAGGCCATGCCCCACAGCCTCTGACCAAAGCCAGCTGCTGGAAACTGGATCCAGCAGCATTTCCAGACTAGGGAAAATGAAAAAAACAGATCTGAAGTCTGAAGCAGAATAAAATAAAAACCAGCAACAATCAACCAACTACAACGGAAAATGAACTCTCACTAGAATAATACAAACCCTACAATATTTTCATTTAATCTTATTTGATACACTAAAACATACTTGATCAACTAATGAATTGAAGTAATAAACTGTGTATCAGCGGGACTGTTTCAGTGAGTACAAATTCTTGAGGGATTTTCATGTGGTAAAGGAACAAGCTAAAAATATTTTCTAATTGCAATTGCAACAAAATCTGAACTTCTTAAAATATTTTTATTCCACAAAAACAATGGAATGTCAAATTTACACCAATTTATATCTAATAACATCTTGGTGTTTTTTAATCAGAGACATTTTTTTGCTGGACTTGTATTATTACTAAAAGGCCAGTGAAATACCCGCACTACTTTTTGAACACAGAACTCAACCCATGCTGGGAAACAAGCTTGTCTTCATCCAACAATCACCTGCTCTGTGATTCAGTGATTGGTGTGTGGACTGAAGTTCATTCTCAGCAAGTTTGTGTACAATGCCAGATTGAGAAGAAGGAATTTGCTGGAGGGCAGGCCCGTTCTTTAGAGGGACTTGCTCACTCTGGAGTCATGATCTGACAGGAACCTCTTGGAGTTAAATAAAAACACATGCAATATTCTTCATCCAGGTTGGAATAACCCCAGGCAAACAGTACAGACTGGATGTGAGTTGCCTAGAAGGCAGTTCTACAGAAAGAAATCTGGGAAAAAGTAAGTGGAAAATGTCCCAGAAGTGTGCTCTTGCAGTGAGGGAGGTCAAACACATGCCAGGTCGTATTATTAAGAAAGTAGTCAATAGAATAAGAAAAGTGATTCTCTCCCTCTATTCAGCACTTCTAAAATCCATCTGGAATGCTGCGTCCAGTTTTGGGCTCCCCAGTGTGAGAAGGATACTGGCATACTAGAACAAGTCCATCAGAGGCTGCCAAGATATTTAAATGCTTGAGCACAGGGTATATAAATACAGGCTGAGAGAACTGGGTCTGTTTAGCTTGAAGAAGAAAAAGCTTGGGAGATCAGGTATATATTTCTACAGCTACCTGATCAGAGACTAAAGAGAAAACGGGGCTATACTCCCCTCAAAGGTGCCACAGTTGCCTTTTCCTGGGATAATTCATTTCTAGAAAATACCGATTAGATAGTAAGGTGGTTTTTTTTTTTTTATTTTAGAAGGGTGGTTAAACTCTCAAGAAATTCTGAAATCTCCATCTTTGGACAAAGCACTGAGCAACCAACCTAATAAAAACTTCTCTGTGTAGGATTAGAAAGCCTCCACAGGTCTGATACAACTTAAATAATGGTTGTATGACTCTATATACATTATTTCTAATTTTACTATCTTGACAATCTGATCTAAAGACATAAAAAGTACAGATCTGAGGACATAAGAAGGAAAATTATAATGTGTAACATACTATAGTTAATGTATAACTATTCACCCTTAAGAAATCTTAGTCAATGTCATATCTGAAGTGACATTCTTAATGTAGTTGAAATTCTGAGTTATGACTTGTGAACTTGACAAGAGGGAAAAGAAACATCATGAAGCATGAGTATATGTACAGTTATATAGATATATATACACTAATTATTTTACAGAAATAAATACACAGATAAAAAAAGAAAGAAATCTCAATCCTTATGTATGCAGATAGCCACTACTGATATTGTAAGTATGAAAGTCTATATATAGCCACAGCAATCTTCAATGTTGGGTGATTAAGACTTAATGCACATACAGGCAAAAAGGACAATTGGAGAATATTAAGAAAAGAGCAGGGCAAGATTCTAACACTGATAGAATAAGAAGGATATTAAAAATGTGCCGTCTGGAAACACAGATAACAGTAGCTTTTAAACAGGACACTAACATTATGCTGAAGTATTGAACTGACTTGTAAGAAGTTCAAAATTATAATGTATCATGGAATGGAATGACAAAAATACCAATTTCACGTCTTCTCTTGATTTAAGGCATTTTCTATTGATGATTTATAGATTAATATATTTTTGAGCCTAAAAATATTTTCACATTAATCAAAGTAATCAAATTTTCCAAATAATAGTGCTTGTGCCGCATTGCTAATATATTAGCTTAGATCATTAAAACTCTGAAAACAACTATGTGCCAACAAAGTTGCTTACTCTAACATCACTGCCTGAAATACCTGAAGTGACACCTAGGAGGTGTCACTTACAAGAAATATGTCCCAGTACTAAATCACAGAACTATTAATGACAATTTTTACATTTTTATTAATCATGAGCATTTGAGTACACCCAGATCTCACATAAAATGAAGACAATAAAAAGTAGCAGGATAAGTATATAATTGAATTACTCCCAGGCAGGGAAAAAGAAAAAATTATCTCAAATCCATGTATATCTGGTGTATCCAATAAGGTTTGCAAAATCATACACAAACTGATATGCTGTAAACTGAACTGCAGAAATTTTTGGGAGCTAGAGGCTTTTGCAGTTTTAAAAAAGGTCAGGGAAAGCCTCCTTCATGCTTTTGACACCAGGGAGAAGTGATTCACCAAATCAGCTTCCACATCTAGTCTACTTTAGGAAATAAGATTTCTCTCAATGACTCAGTAGATATGTACATTACTGTACATATTATATTTTCCATTTAATATGCATATATTGGATTTTGTATCAAAAATTACTCTGTATATTATACTGATATGTTTTTAGTAAAATGTTAAACATCATGAAAAGAAGCCTAACCTGAATTATTCCATACTTTCCAACACTCCCCACAATTAAACTTTTTAAGTTCATCTGCAGGCCTAGCAGTTTCTATTCCTGCACATTTCAGTCTTTAACAGATTATTCCCAAAAGACTGTCCTCAGAAGAAGAGAAAACAAGACCAACAGTCTTGATAGTAGTACTGAAAAAGAGAACTGTTCCTTATAAATAATGTGATCAGTACCCTGCTCATATGTTGAGTGACCCCAAAGCCTTGAAAGTAATTATTTCACAAACCTCAGTTTGTGTATATAACAACAGATAAAAAGTGTTTCTTCCTGTTTAAGATCTATGACAGGTACTAGAGAGCACTTCAGACTAAACAAGTAATTTAACATTTGTACTTCTTCATTCTGCAGATCTTTCAAAGCTTCTCTGAATACAGGGTTCCTTTATGAGCTTTGCTGTTTACTTGCTGCCCAGTTGAGTTGGTAACAAACACATGACAGGTGATTTGGGTGGAGTAAAAACAGATGGTGAAGAAGAGAGGACAGATTAGAGACAGTCAACCCTGAAGATCGGAGACATTCATGATATCTTCTTTCCTCACCACAAATGTTCTTGTACAAGACAGGGAATTAATTTGCAGAGAGTGGAAGCTATCTAGGACCAGAACAACAGTACTTCTCCAAAGTAACATGGATTGAAAATTTACATCCAATTTACTAGAAAATAGTTCTTACTTGTCTAAAAACCCCAAACCAAAACAGAACAAAAAACCCCAAACCTGAAAGTTATGTCTTTGTTCTCAGACTTTCCCTTTAAAAATATGCTTGCAATAGTTGGGGCAAAGATGAACAAGTTATACCTTCCATAAAGCATTGTGTTAGCTTTCCCAAATTCACTTTTACTTTTCATCATCAAACAAAATATTATGATACCTTAGTTCTTCACTGAAAACATATTAATTTTTGCATTTTAAAAACAATTTTATGCTATTAGAACGCTTTCCTTCAAAAAATTAGCATGAATTTAGTTAGCAGAAGAGTCCTTAAATACAGCTATAAGATGGCCAAGCAGAATTATTAACACTCTTTGTCTCAGCAAGGTCAAGTAGGGATCCTCATTCATATTTAAATTCCAGCTAATATTCAGAGAGAGGGTTTTGCATCATATTTTCCAGATCTAATTAATAACATCTGGACAGTTGGGAACAGATTGGGAAGTGCTAAATGTGCAACAGCTAAGAAATTCATGTCAGATGAGAGAAGTAAGAAATAGAATACAAGTACTCAGAAGAATAGAAGAGATTTTTCAGTAAAGAACTTCATGCTTTGTTTCATGCCAAAAATATGAGGAAGTAGAGAAGGGAAATATAGTAAAACAAAGGGGAGATTTAGGTCCTGATCACCCCCTGACACCTAGCAACCAGGCCAAGTATCCTCAGCAAAAGGAGAAGCAGCAAACTACATAACTGCTAAGTAAGAGAGTAAAAAGCTTAGGTAAGAAGGCCAAAAGTTTTGATCAATAAGAAAAATTAGATCTATTCATAACAACTCATGGGTTATTTTGCAGGGATAAATGGGAGTGGGGTGAGGAAAAATCAATTTTTTGAAATAGAAAAAGAGGAAAGCATGGAGTGAATCCCATCCTCTGCCTGCATACATCCATGGCACCCCTTTATTGATTTATCCCATCTCTTTATAGAGCCAAAACTGACTCACTTTCCTCCGTTTACCAACCTGTTCACAGCTTACCTTGCAGGTCAAACAAGTGATCCAAAACTCGTCGAGATCCTGTTCTGACCACTGACCACATGGATGAATTCACACAAGAAAAACAACACCAGCAGCATTTTCAAAGTGGTACTGGTATAACATCAAGTAAATTCACAGAGAAAATAAAGGCTTCCTGTGCTTTTAATAGAGTCTATGAAGAAGAGTTAGTTTATCTTAGGCTACATCAAAAAAATCTTAGCCAGGAACTTTAGGCAAACAAACAAAACAAAACCACAAATTAAGGCTTAAAGTTTGAATCAAATGTAAAAGACTATGATGTCTCTTATTTCAGAGGTGTATGTTTTAATTACATTGCTGCCTAGCTACATGTAAAAGCAAGAACTGTAAAAGTTATGTGAAGCTCTATAATTTGCATGCTCCACACACATATAAAGGAGCTAGTGCTGCATCTCAAAAGAAAAGCCACTGTCAAACAGTCATTTCATTTCCAAAACTGAAAAAGAGGCTCATCTGTTTTAATGTTCTGTGACTGTGAGCTATATTTGTCCAGAAGAAAAATGGCAGTATTGCCCTTTTCACATACCCAATAAAATTTTTGGAGACTAATAAGCAAAAGCATGCAGGCTTTGGGTGTCTGCAGATGTAAGTCATGAAAGAGTTAACCTGCCAAGATTAGTTTGTATATAAGCAGGATAAATTCAATCATGCAGAGGAATGGAATCCCTAAAAAATGGAAAAGAATTACTAAAGGGAGAAATTCCATCACCAGACAGGACTGCAAAGAATGGGAAGTCAAAAAACAAGTGAATAATAAGTGTTTAAATGAAAACTGTCATAGGACATGCAAGACTTGCACAGGATAAGATAAATGATGGTACATTTGCTCAAATAAAATGAACCTGTAAATGGTCTACTGAACATCACACAAATGTTGAAAGGAAATATTCAGCCCATTGCAGGAGGATTTGTCTGTACAACTAATACAATGGAAGGCTGGCTCTCTAGTAGTGCAATGATGACAGGTGGTTTCCTTTCATAATAGCTTCAATATTGTGATCCACAGTCTTAAACCACTATAAAATGCAATTCATTTTACTGTTTTGGTGTAAATAATCCCTGGATTTGACCTGAAGTCACATCTCATGCCATCTAAAAGTTCCTCTGTGTAAATCTCCATGGCTTTTGTTTGGGGAGTCGAAGAAGCAAAGAAACAAAAGGCAATCATTCATTAAAAGGAAAAGCAATCAACCTCCAAAGAAAAATAGCTAGCTCCATATACATCAAAGTTACAGCAGAGCAGACCAAATGCTGTAGAATCTTCTGATGAGATATGATATTTTTCTAAATTCTATCACACCAGAAAGTCTGTATTTAAATACAAGTAATATAGCAGGTATACTCAAAGTAAATTACTTCATTCAGGGAATAGTTCAAGTTATATTTTACAAACCAAAAACAATGCTACCTTTCTCCAAGAACTGTAGTCTATTGAAACACAAGAAGCTCTAGATGTTAGTAAAACTTAAGAAATAACATTTTGAACAGAGGGGGACAAGATGCTGAAATAAATTAATCCAATGGCATCAGTTAATTGAAGATAGCAAAAGATTTGTTGTCACAGTGCTATCTCAGTATTGTCTGCTTAAGAAGATGATGAAGAGGAGAGATCACATGAGTGAAAAATAGTAGCAGTCTTCCTTTACTGGCTGCAGGTGTGTTTGATACGGGGAGAAAGAGAGTCTTTTCTTTCATCACAGCATTAATTCTGTTTCTCAGTAGAAAATGACATAATACTTCATCAAAATCTTTCCTTCACCCAGTTTTCCTATGAAGTCTGTACCTTATGTAAGTTTTAACACTGTGGGCTGAAACAAGAATGTTTCCTGATTTATAAGTGTCTCAAGAAAACTAAAATGGCCTATGTCTAAGAGATGGCTTCTGTATAGTATTTTCAAAAAGATATTTCGGTGTATTAATTTGATCACATAGGAAAGAGTTCTTACTTTTCTAAAGGTCCTTTTCCAACTTAAAATTGCAGCAGTATTTTACCAGATGAAATACATAATTGTAAAGACTTTCCTAGTTTTAGTCAAACAGATATAAACCAATGCTATTTATTTACTGGGGCATAAACAATGTTCACACTCTTTTACTTTCCATATTACTAATATTTTAATATAATTTAAAATAAAAATAAAATCTTAGATGCTAGAGATAGACACAGGAGAAAAACAGTTCTGTTGAATATCATAAGTTCATGGTAGTGCACAACTGGTTTTGCTTACTTTTCTAGCTCTCCAATCAAAATTATGAATTAATTCTGTATTGAGCCATGAACAAGAAGTGCAAACAGCTAAAATTTGAGGATAGACTATTTCAGTTTAAAACAAGTGTAGTGTTGAAAACGTGAAAAGTGCCACTGTCTTCTGAAAGACACTGAAGACTTGAAATACCCTTTTAAATTATAAGAGAAGCATTTAAGAATCACTCCACACCATTATGTTCTGAACTTTTGCCTTTACAAAGTGTCAAAAGCCTACCACAGTGGGACAGTGAATAGGGGGACTTTTTATTTCTGCTTCCTTCACCCCACACCCAAGGACTCTAAGATTATATGCAGGGATACGTATCACAAAATTCTCTTCTAAATAAAGGGAGACAGGTCCTTAGTATCTAGTCTTCCAGATATTACTGAATCCAGATGCTGTAGAATTTTGATGATATTAATATATCATTTGCAGAACTTTAGATTGTGTGCCATTCTAGTAAAAAAGGAAAAAGTGAACTGAGAAGAGTAGTAGAAAAGATAAATGAGCCAAGGTCATGAAGTACCTTATGCTAGGTCAGAGGACTGAGTGATAGAAAAAAAAAATTGGATTGGACAAGGCAATATGAATGTGAAGCTAAAGGTAATTTATCAGATTAGGAGGTATTTGTAGAACACTATTGAACACAGATTGGACACTACTGTGATACTGAAATTACAGACAGAGCAGAAAATATAAATAAATACCACCTGCAACAGTGAGGTCAAAGAATGATTTTTTGGAGACATCTTCATCCTTATGGCACACTTTGTGCTTTGTTAGGGGCAAGTTGATCTACAGCCTCTTCCACTGCACATTTAAGAGATGAAAAAGAACAGATCAATTTGACCCTTTTTGTTTTCATTTCTGTGAGATGAGAATACATTAGCTCTGAAAACTGTTTAAATCTGGTGTTGCAATTGCTTAATCAGAAAAGCTTTTTCCTCTGATGAACTAGTTGTTAGAAGCAATACTTCCAAACAGTCAATAGAAAAATTGAGCCAAATTCTTCTGTAGTGATGTTAGTCCTTGGCTCCCACACTACATCCCTACAATAAAGTGCTCTGCAATTAATTACAGTGTGTAACCCCCACAGCAGACCAGAGGCATTAGGGATGATTAGAATTGAGTGCTGGGGCTCTCCTTGGCTGACGTGATTCTGCATCACCACCACCCTACTGTAGCCATTCGAAAGCTACAGCCTTGTCATTACAAAAGCATGTACTATTAAGCATAGTGCAGAATTATTATATAATTCTGCATATTTGTGGCACAAATACTTGTCTATAAGAGCATTTGAAAAATAATATACTACTAAGAAAAAATAAAAAATCAAAAACACTGTGTGTCTCTAGACATGATTCTACCAGGCTCTTTTTTAAATGCAGGAAGACATGATCAACCATATTCTCTAATTTGGAGCATCCTAAAACTCCCAGTGTTTATGGCTTAGGTATTTGGACTCATAACCAGTGGCAGAGGCAGCTCTAGCTCTACCTGCTGTTCTCCTCTGCTTGTGTTAACACCACAGATCTTGAAAGGAAACAAAAAATACTTCTGCTTTGGCAGTCCTGAACAAATGTAGAGAGAGAGGGGAGGGGTAGGTGACAGTTCTTGTTTGTCCTTGGAATTTGAATTCCTCCTCAGGATTTTATACAAAAAATGTTGAGAGCAATGTATTTTATTTTAAAGAGGCAAAGAGTTTTGCCTCCTAATATTCATAATTAAACCCAAAGAATGTGCTATTTCTGTCTACATACTGAGTTAGAAGCAATGCTAAACTAGCTTTATCATTTTTTATTGTGTTGTGGGCTGCCTAACAGCCAGTGTCACAAGCCAACACCCCACTGTGCTAGGCATCACACAAACAACGAACACAAAAGACTGTCTTGGTGCCAAAGAACATTTCAGCTGAACACTGTAGTTCAAAGAAAAAGAAACAAGAGTCAAATGTAAAGTTCAGATATAACGGTATGCACTATCTCAGCTAGTTCCCATACCCATCTGTATGTCCTGTTTTATCTTTCTTCTGGTTTTCAGCTTTAGAATGCACCTTGTAATTTCACAGCAAAGCCACAGTGATCTGAGAAAATGGGAATACAAGCAGAAAAAAAATCCTTGGCAATGCCTGGTTTTGTCACATTATTTACTTTTTTCCAAGTCAACCAGAAGAGTGAAAATAAAGTTTAGAGGAAGAAAAAGGTCCTCACACAAAATGGAGTCTTTAGTGATTTTCCACATATCTGAGAACAATTAGAAAGTTATGTTAAGTAAATAGAAGGTGTCATGATGCTCATCCCCTACTCAGTTTTTTGAGTATGCAAGCTCCAGAACCCTGCACCATTGGTCTGAACTATGTTTGTTTGCTCATACAAACATACATGTCAATGAAATCAGCACAGAAGAATTGAAATGGACCCGGAGCCACACTGACTGAACACCTCATGATCCAGAGCAGAGGATGGACTATGAAAGAGAGGGAGAGAGAGACTGGAGAAATTGATTACAGGGTAAAAACAATTCAAGTGTATGTACATAGGGTGGCTAGGCAAGTTCTGTGAAAAGTGAGATATGCACTGCTCCACACCCCACCCTCCTGGAGCCTCTAGTCCAGCCCAGAATGGCTGTCAGTCACTGGCACACCTGAAGCAACACCCCACACCAGCTCCTTGAGCCCCAATCCAGCCATAGAGTGCTGATAAGACCAGAAACCCCACCTTGGAGGGCGTGGCCACAGGTGGCCAGAGCAGATAAAAACCAGTGCACAGAGACCCACCCTACCATGTCCTTATTGTCCTTGGACTTCATGTCAGCTGAGACCACACTGGATCCAAGAGGTGGTAGCTCTAGTTTGCTCTTCTCTCTCTTATTTTCTCCTTTTCTACTCCTAACTTCCTCTTCTTGAAATCTGGGTAATTTAAGGTTGGGTGGGTTAGAGTTTGCTTAGTTAATGCTTTGTGAAATGCTTTATTTTGATTGAATGATTGCTTTAAATTTTGCTGAGTCCCTGACTGTGGTGGGTTGACCTTTGCTGGACACCAGCTGCCTGCCCACCAAGCTGCTCTACCACTCCCCTTCCTGGCTGGACAGGGGAGAGAAAATAAGATAGAAAACAACTTTTAGGTTGAGATAAGGCAGTTTGCTAAAGCAAAAACTAAAGTTTGTGCATGTATAAGCAAAGGGGAAAAAAAAGTTTATTCTCTACTTCCCCTTGTCGAGTGATATTCAGCCACTCCCTGAGAAGCAGGGCATCAGCATGGTAGCAGCTGCTTTGGAAGACAAACTCTCTAAATAATGAATGTCCCTCCTCCATTCCTTTTACTTCTCTTAGCTTTTATATCTGGGCTGACATCACATGGTATGGACCATCCCTTCGGTCAGTTTGGGTCAGTTTGGGCCTGGTTGTGTCCCCTCCCAGGATCTTGGCCCCTCCCAGCCCCTTGATGGGGGGGAATGTTGAGAGACAGCGCTGATGCTGTGCCAGCCCTGCCCAGCTGTACCCAAGACACTGGTGTGTTATTAACATCTTTCCAGCTACCAGTGAAAAGCACAGCACTGTGAGGGCTGCTATGAGAAAACTCTATCCCAATACACTGATCTTCTAAAGTTTACAAGTTTGTCTTTTAATCTCCTGAGAGCATTGTCACATTTCTTCTATGCCCCTTCCTCAGGGAAAAGTAGTACCTTAAACCCCTTTTAAACAAACTCACCAAGCAGGGACCATGGCTTTACAGAGGGCAGTGCTCTGCGGCCTCCAGCAGGGATACCAAGTCTCTAAAACTTAGAAATACCTATGAACAAGGACAATGCAGAGAATAAATTATATTTAGCCATATTGATGGATTGTGTATATTTTTAAGACAGGCATGAGATTTATGTATCGTTTTAAGTGTAACCTGCGGTATACTCATATTGTTAGAACTGCACTGCCTCTCATGGTATGCTATGATTACTGTGGAGAGAAAATGCTTTTTAAGTGATCTAAAAATTGTCTTCCTAGGCTGATAAAATCAATCCTTGGAAGGAAAATCAAGCCATTTACTATTAATTATATGTTCATCATTCCAGTTTTGGGGTGGAAAGGTTGGGAATTTTTTTGTTATTCTTATTTGTTTGTTTTTAAAATGCATACATAACTGTCAGTCATAGTAATCACTAGACAGGTCACTATCTCTAATTTTATGAGTAAGAAAACAACAATGTGAATAAAACTTCCATAAACCAGGCTTCGGAGTGAGTTAGCTACCACTAGGAGTTCTGGTTCTTCTTTCTCAGATTTCCGAAGAATGCCCTTCCTGCTCACTGTTAGCCATGCCATTAGCTTGACCTCCAGTGTACCACTTCAGAGAACTGAACTGACAGAAAGCAAACCCAGATTTAAAGGAGAGCTGGCAGTAGGGAGGAGCAAGAATGCACCTGGGATTTGCAGGTAAATCTGTGTTTATACATACAGTGCCAGGGAACAGTGAGCTGGAATACTCCCTGGGGAGGTGGGAAGGGGGGCGGGGGGTGGCATGAAACAGGACGGCACAGAGCTGCTGAGAAGAGAAACAGCTCCTGTTAAGAGTTCAGTGCTCATCAGGTAAAAGCAAGACAACAAGTCAAGTTTGAGGCCCAGCCAGGAAACGAGGATAATAGCTCAGGAATGGAGCACCCCAATGGCATGGCTGGAGTGGGGACTCATGGACTTGGGCCAGGATGCAATGAGATTCTAGGCCATGGGCAGGGCTGGGAAAGCCCTGGGGAGGCTGGCTAGGGATAGTCAGACTTGGTGATGCCCTGACACACTTGAGCGGAGAATGTTTCCTCTCAAACATGAGGTTTGGAAAAGCTACAATTGAGAACCTTGGCACAGGTGATGAATGAGGAAAAAAAAAGAGCAAGTGATGTGATTTTTCAGTAACAATATTTAATTTTTCAATCTCTATCTTAATTAATTTGTTGACTCTGGATAATAAGGTGTATCTTGATTTAAAAGACAATATGCTCAAACGCTGATATTGCACCCCCTGTTAGATGTCTACACTTAACCGTTTCACACACAGATCTATCTGGACCAGTGAATTGCTTGAACTCACGCTCTTCTTCCTCTCATACATGTTTGAAGCTATTTAGGACATACCTGAATTCACAATTTGGACTATCTGGAAAATATAGCACCATTCCCTCTGGAGAAAAAGTAACATTATAGGTCTGATTCTAAGGACAACACTTTATGTTTAAAAACAAATGCAGATATTTTAAACAATGTTTCAATGATACTTTTTTGTATTCCTGTACTGAAAATTCAGTTGCTATTTCCTGTGGCTATCGCCTGAAGGAACAATCCAGTGTCGTGTGGGAGATAAGGTTCAAATTAGGAAGAAAAGTAGAGACTGAAGCCATTTTGCAGATAATATCTTGATTTGCAGGTTTACTATTCTGGAAGATGTCACGCATCATTGATGCATTTTTGATGCAACATTTAAGGTCTATCTTCATTTTAATAGGTTCACTTTGTAACTGCATTTTCACTCTATCAAAACAAACTCAAAATTAAATCAAATATTCTTGTTTGCACTAAAATTCACTCCTGTAATCCAACTCATACTGGTATAAAACATATACAGAAAAATATGTGAGGAAGTATTTTTTATTATCAATGTTTCTTCCTTAGTGATCATTCAAAGAAAGTTTGAGTTAAACTATAAAATTTAAGTTGAAGAAAAATACCAAATTGCTTAGCAATGAACAGAGAGAGAAATTAGTTGCGTATTGTGTGACATTGTTTTTATGCAGTTTAAAGGTTAATTAATAATAAAATTTATGGACATAACAAACAATGGAAAATAAAATTTGGCAATTCTAAATGAAGATTTTCTTTGTTGTATTTATTGGCTTCTGCTTTCTATGCAATTGCCCTGAGCTAATTAAAAAAAAAAAAACAGTATTAAAACTCTAGTGAGTTTATAATAATTGAATCTGGTCAAATGAAACCTATTAAATAATTTTATTAAGGTAAAAGCCATATAAGGCACATTGTAAATGTCAGTCTAAATGACAATAGCAATGTGAACCCAAGAAAACAAAGTATTAGTAGGAACTATTAGCACATTTGAACCAACAAGGACATATTTGTTGCTAGATTGGGAAGCATTCAAACATAAATTTTTTTTTAACTCACATTATACCAAGCAATGAATCAAACCAACTCCATATTGTATAGAATGTTGTAAATTTTGTAGTACTGTACAACTATGTAGATAAACCTTGTACAAAATATATTGTATGGTTTACAGTTACAGAATATCAAGAACAGATACCCCATATATTAGTGAATGCATCAACTTAGGGTTTAAAAACGAAAATATGAATTAAAAGAATGAAAATTGTTGCAGTTTTATTTAATTTTTTCAAGGTCTCTAAGGAATGAATAATGAATTTTTAACACAGATAACGTCTATCCATCTATTTTGCAATTTTTATGTGCACTTAATAGTTTGAAACAGAAACACAGAAAATTCAGGCGGGATATCAGATAGGATTTTCTGAAACAGAAGAATCTGGATTCACCTGCAGGCATCAGAAAGGATTCTGAGGCACGAAAAGCTGTGTCTGGGAATAATTTCCAATCTATGAAGACAAGTATACAGACATTCACATTCATCTTCACACATACTCAGACTGTGCCGTCTTGAGAAACAGGCCACCAGGTTGGCATAAAATAGCATCTGTAAGATGTTGATGGGCGGTCAAAGGTCTTGGGAACTCTTTCAAAATGTGGAAGAAAAAAAAATAATCCATTTTAATTTAAACGTTGTTAAAAATTTTAATTTTTTCCCTGCCCCTATTAAGAAAGATGCAAACTCTGTCACTTCATTTTCCTGTATGCCATTATAGTCACTATGTTTCATAACAGCTTCCCACTTATATGCTCTGAATCTCTAGTGCACCTCTGGGTGATATTTCTGAGGCGCACCCAAAATACTCTCTTTATACGATTTTATTTTTTTTCCCATGTGTGGAGTAGGAAATATAGTGGAAGCTTGCCTCCAGTTATAATCTAATGTAACAAATCATGGGGTAGTTTAAATGTATTTTAGTACAACATGCAGCATAACTGCTGCAGTGCACCACATCCTGCACGTTCCTTTGCTTTGCTTCTATAAAAAGTAAACAGCCTACATAACTCTGTAGTGCAGCAGCTAGAATGCCTTTGGAGTCCATGTGAACTACATCTGCTCAGCAGCACTCTGGCAGTTGTCAGGGTCTTCCTAGAAGTATTTTCAGGTCTAGAGAAATTTTCAGCTTGTGTTCCTGAAATGTTTCGTCCATCTTATTAAGAGCCGAAGTTTTAGGAAGGGCATGCAAGCCAGAACTAAGATATTGTGTTCCCTCTTTTTTAAATTCATCCTTTTATCTGACACAATAGAAGAAGAAAACCCACTCATAAGATTCTGCTCTCAATGTTGTTGATTCTTGCCATTCTTCTCTAGTATAATAATATTGGATATTTGTTACATAGTCCAGTGCTTGAAGAAAACCAACAGTATCAGAATCTCAGCTTTCACAAAAAGTGTATTTTTAGGTCTGATAAAGAGCTTGAATACACAAAGAAGAATGATTCAGAAGCCAGAAGAAAAATAAAAAATAAATGAATAATCATGTAAATAAAATAGTTCTACTTTTCAAATTTATAAACAGTATCATAAATCAGTATGAATGATATATAATTAAAAAAAAATAACTAAAAAAGAGTAATATAGACAATGGCGCTGCTAACTATCTCAAAAGACAAAAGCTCCCCAAAATTAATAGGAAAGTTAAAAAAGATGAGTTAAATACTTGGATGAAGTCGTATTCTCATTGCATTATACTTTTTATCTCTGTACTTTGTTACTAGCTTACCCTTTTCCTTCCAATAAATGTCTTATTAGAAAATAAATATTTAAGATTTAGTTTCTGGAAGCATCAGTAATGTTTTATTATCATTTATTTCTTATATTTTGGGGGGTTTGAAGCATCAGAAAAACAAGAGTTGTGTTATTAGGATCCTACCCAAAATGAGACCAAGATGTATCAATCAACAGCTATTGGTAAGAGAATATTTCCAGTCTGTTCCACGTCAGGAAATCTGAGCCATCTTTCCCATCACCAGCCTTTCCTTTTACCTAAGTCTTCCTGCCATAAAACTACCCCATTTCAGTGTTTCATTTTTGCCTTCAACAGAGTTCTGAGCTTATTCAGAAATATCTTCTTGTCTCTGACATAAATTCAAGGATAAAGATTTTTGCCTACCATGAAGAAATTTAATTGGACAAAACTAGATAATGCATAGCTATGCATACCATCTGCATGAGATGTTCTGAAAGGGAATGAGGTCAATAAAACAGAGTTATCAGTTTTTCTCTATTTCAATATTTTGGCTTTTTTTTTTTCAATAACCACAAGACGTTGAAAATTTCTCTATCAGTTTGTTTGTTAATAATTCTGTGAAAGCTATTTCTAAAAGTATAGAAGCTACAATCTAAGATGTAAAACAAGGATTATATAGGGATTCAGAGATCAGATTATAAATTATTTGCAATCATGTCATATTCCAGTAGACATAATGCAAAACACATGTATATAGACTAAAAGATGACGAAGCCATTGGCATAGTTACGAAGAGAGAGACAGATTAAAAAAATGTCCTAATGATTAATCACCAAAATATAATATGCATTTTATTAGAAGTATAATGTTTTATGTAGTGCACATTATTAAAAATTTAAGGACCTTCACATTTCAAAAAGTAACAAGTTTTTTTGTTTGTGGGGTTTTTTTGTTGCTAAGGAATACTGTATAGATAGAGTTGTATCCATGCATATTGCCACCAGACAAGTATGATATTCAATGTTTTGAAATCTAACTTACCAGCAAGACTGAGAGCAGTAGAGCAATATTAGACACATAAAATTTCAACTTACAATTAAAATTTTTAGTTTATTCATTAGGCCACATTTTGGCAAGGTTTTTAAAAAACAACCTTGTAATTTGGGAATGGAGATTTTGAAGAATAGGAGGAGAAAATTTTTATTGTATCAGTCTAGTCTGACAGTGATAAGAAATACCTTATTCTATCACTTAAATTGCCTTTGAATGTGTCCTTTTTATGCTGTCATTTTCTCTCTCAAATAATACCCTTAAATTTCAGACTTATCAGAATAAATTAAAAAATATATATAAATAAAAGACTCTAGAATAGCATTTGATAATTAGTATTTATTATCCATGACTCCTAAAATGAGGTCTTTTGGTTTACTTGCTGACAGAAGTTCCAGTGGGTTAAAATCATTACTTAATATATTTTATTGGTCCAGTAAAATAAAATAAAAACAAACATATTTTTAATCATTAATTGTTAATTAGAGATATTAAAGTCTGGACAAGCTATTCTTTCTGAAATGCTAATAGTGATCACACTATACTGAGAGTATAGGTAAGATGTGTGTGCCTACGTTTCTCAAAGAGGGAAGGTTATTTCTTCACTTCTAATTTATGTTCTATGCTTAGGTTATTTTTTTGTCATTTAACAGATTGGGTAAATTCCAGTATCTGTGTAACTCTTAACATTGCAGTGTTAGCAGGGATATGAATAATAAGAGTGTTGGAAGTATGAGCAGCATAAGTCCAGTGGCAGTAGGGATTAAAATGCATTGTGAGACTGTTAATTTTCTAAAGATGTTTTCCTCCACTGTAATTTCTTGTGGGTAGAAAGCAGATGCATTCCTTATTTTGTTTGTAGAGCAACAATTTTTTTAAAAATATATGAATAGATTTAACTCACCACCAAGGTTTCAGGTATGAGATTGACTACTTTACAAATCAAGATGTGAGCTAAAGACAGATTTTTACAAAACCATCTTAACACACCAAGCATGTTTCTCAGCAAATGTTTTTGTGACTTATTTACAGTTACATTGCAATACAACATGCAGTAGCTGAGTTGTAATTGCCTAAAGAAACAAAAATAATCCATGTATTTTTCAGAATATCAGAAATATCAGAATGCTTAATATGAGACCTAGACAATAAATAAGAAAATTAGTTTAAAATTAGTTTAAAATTAGTTTACAATTAGTTTACAATTGTAATAGTTTACAATTAGAGAGGTTTCCTATGCATATAAGATTTTTTTGAACACAGACCAGAAAATAATTTGTGTTTGACTCCAGCTAATGCTGACCAAAGTTAAAAGGGACAAGGACAGCACAAATATCTGTAACTCTAGGCAAGTGGGAGAATTCTAATAACTCAGGAGATTACAAAACTTAATAGAAAAGTGAAAATGACTTTTGAAATTCAAATTCCTTTCTTTTCCCAAGGAGTAGTCAAGGAGTAAATTATGTAGGAAACCTTTTTTTTTTCACTCTGAAACTACCAAGTAAAATTATGAAAATATTGAAATTATTGATTTATTTTAGTCATTACTGTAATGTTTTATGATATGAAACCCTGCCTAATTCTCTTATAGCCTGTGAAAAAAAAAAACCAACAACAAAAAACTGAACTTTCAGATGAGGGAAGAATTATTTAAGTTAAAGCCAAACCAACTGCAAATAAATTTTGTCATTATATTTTCTTGACCGTCAACAGCTCTTCCAAATAAAATGTAGGCATGGTGATGGAATATCAAGTTACTAACAATTAGTAACAGTTCAAGATTTTATAATATCCATAATATTAAGTGTTATCCTGTCTTTTTCATTACTCCATACTTTTTAAAATCTCTTTTGACAACTCCTTTTCATGGTAGTGGGAAGTCTAGATTATTGTTTTAAGTTTCATATCAGATGTAGCGAGCTGAAATACCTCTTTGTTTTTTTATACAATGATAAGCAAACATAAGCCAAAATTTTGCACAATATTTCAATATTTGAATACAAAATTAAACTCAAACTATTCTGAGAATATTGAGTCTTCATTTTCTTTACCAGTTACTAAATATATTCTAATTAATTTTCCTTGGGATTAATGCAACATACGTGACATCTACGAAACAAAATCTATTGTACAAAATTGATGGAAATTCTAATTGCAAAGAAGATAGCACACATTAGAAGTTATTGCCACAAAGTTTTCAGTCACCACCTCTTATAGTCAATGTAGATATCAGAATATAAAAGTATATAATTCAATATATTTTTGACAAATGTATGCAGATTTCTTACATGTGACAAAGATTACTAGAATTTTTTCTTACAAGATTTTTGCGGGTTTTTTTCTTACCCCCAGATTTCTTTTTTTTTTTGCTTGTGTGCTTTCACTTAAATAGAATTTCACTTAAATAGAATATGTGCAGGTCATGAAATGACTACTGAAATTTCTTCAGATTTTCTCATGAAAGAATGAAGTTGAATTTACCAAGAGAAGGGACAGAGGTCCTTATCAAACTATTCCCCTGATGAATAAGATTGTCTGCCTCCCTAAAAACTAAGACATCATTGAAGATATCAAAATTTCTCTGTAGACCTCACAGACCAGCATTATAGGGACATCTGTAAAATGAAGAACAGTTGATCCCAGTTCTATTATTTCCTCTTTGGTGAGGATCTGTACTTCATTTATTCCCATTATTATACATGTCTCAGAAAACCCCTAGTAAAATTCAAAAAAATTCATCATCATTTTTTTTAATCAGAAAACAAAATCTGCATTGTAAAGAGACTAATTCTCTTCAGAATTACTAATTTTCCTTCACTGTGTTATCATAAAATTTCTAAATCTAGTTGATTATGTAACCTGTGATAATTAGGAGTGACTTCCTGACCTCAGCTGTATTACAGTGCAGATTTTTCAGGGTTCAAAGCTGCCCCCTGGGAATCTTTAGTTTCTGGCCAGATAAACCTCATGTTCAAATTTATGGTCCTTAGGGATTTGGCAATACAAGGCCTCTCTCTTTAGTTGTGGAGAGGAATAAGACATTAACCGACTGATCATAGATTTTCCTGTGTTTGAATATTGTATGGCAGTTATATGGTACCCTACAACTTGATCAAATTGTTTTCTGTGTGTGCTGTGACTGGGTTAATAAAGGCCTACATTTAAAATTTGAAGAAGTCTGTAACTGAAGTTCTATCCTTTAAAACATATTGTGACTCCCAGACTGCTTTAATGATTCCTTTCTGTTGTGGTTTGGTACCATGAAGTTCAACACTTGCTAATTATTCACTGAATTCAGCACAGAAAAATTGAAAATCAGGAACGAAAGAGAAATTCTTGTCCTATGGTACCTTGCTCATTCCAGTTACTCATCTGTTGAACCTACCATTCTGGAAAATATGACAATTCTTTTGTACTTTCCATAAATTTTCTGTTAAAAATACAAGATAGTCTTCCTAATTGTATCTAGAGAGGAAAAAAAAAATAATATGAGAAGAAAGAGAAGAAAAAAAAGCAAATTAAAATCTTTTCTTACAGATGCCAAGTTGGAGATGGCAGATTACATTTTGTATTATCTATATTGCATTTTGTATATCTATAAAATAGTTACTGGTATGTAAGCATAGCGAAGTCACTACTAATTAGCTTGCTAAGAATGTCTTGGTAGTGTCCTGGCAACTCTGGCAGAGCTGAATAAACTCTCAAGCAACATGATGACAGAAAGGGCAACCCACGTTGGACTGACATACCCACAACATTTACAAATGAACTGAGTACTTGGAAAAACTATATCATGCTGAGTTGAGGTAGATTTATTGCACATGACATTCAGTGATTAATGAAAGAGTTGCTTCTGGCCTTTCTTGAACAGATGCTCAAGGAGAATACATAGAGACTATTCTTATGTTGTGAACAAACACAATTACTATTCTTGCAGTTGAGCATTATCTACTCTTTGTGACTTTCCATAGATGATATAAAGAGGTGAAAAAAGATGTTCCATTGCCTTCTTATGCTGGTAGCGCATGGAAGTAAAGTTTATTATTCAGAGTAGTTTATAATTCTCTGATGTTTTTGAGTGCAGGTGGGTAGTTCAGGGGAAAAGTCCATTTTTGCTGACTTCCTAGAAACTACAGCTGTCTTCTCATCCCAAACCAAAGAAATAGTGTATAAGGCTAATTTATGTTTTCTATATGCAACAATCTATAGCAAAACTCGTTGTTAACCCAGTCTTTTCAATGGGAGATCCTGGATTAACATCTTCAATTTTAAGAGGCTGCACTGACATCTTTTGTTTTAGCCTTTCAATTCCCTTATTGTAATATCTGCCAAACACATGCTGTTTCAGCCTAGTTCTTGAGCTTCACAATCTACTGAGAAATTCCTAAAATCCTAATTCTCTCCTTCTTTGTTTTCTCAAACTAGAGAAAAACAGCATTTGAAAATCATGTAGTTGTTTGGATCTTCTTTTATTTCCTTTTTTTTAACATAGTGTAGTTTACTAAAGGAACATTTTGGTTGCTTCAGCTTTGGTTGATTGATTTATTTATCATTTACAGGCTTCCTTTAATGAGTACTTTTTAATTATTATCATTTATATCTGCAAGGAAAAAAAGAGTTTTCTTCAGTCTGTTTTATTTTTTAATGAACGCTTTGATTTCTTCAGGCTGTTGGTGGCCCAGTTTCACCATAGCCAGCAAATCATTCACATTTACCAATTAAGATATTAATAAGGTTTAAAATAAGAGTTAAATCAGCCAATCTTGTCATTATACTTAAGATAGCTGTGTTTACTAAACTCAGTCCTACCTCTTACCTCCTTTCCACATTCTGGCATAATATACCATAAACATGGAATCTGCTTCAGTTTCAATAAACACCAATGGCAAAAATCTGATCAACAAATCCTTTTTAGCTGAGGACAAAATTCCTGACACAAGACTGAGACAATATTTGAGGCTTCTGATGGTGTTATGATCTGATTATAAGAGATTCCTTCCTGAATTGAATTGCAAATGAGACCATATGCCAAAGTCAATAGTATGGATTTTATTAAGCAGTAAATGTGAGGTAGAGAGAGAAAGAAAGAGGAGGAGGGAAGGGAAGTGAGAGAGAGATTCAGTAGAAAGATATCACCACCATAAGGATTCCTGTGGCATCCCGCTAGTCCTTCTTCACCCTGCACTGGTGCATGTCCAGAGAAAATCAACAAAGCTGGTGAAGGGTCTGGAGCACAAGTCTTATGAGGAGCAACTGAGGGAGCTGGGATTTTTCAGCCCAGACAAGAGGAGGCTCAGGGGAGATGAGATTGTAGCCAGGTGGGGGTCACCCTCTTCTCACAAGCAGCAAGTGACCGAACAAGAGGACATGGCCTCAAGTTAGCTCAGAGAAGGTTTAGACTGGACATGAGAAAAATATCTTCACTGAAAAGGAAGGCATTTGAACAGGTTGCTCAGGAAAGCAGTAGAATCATCCCTGGAAGTGTTCAAAAGGCATGTGGATATGGCACTTGGGGACATGGTTTAGTGGTGAACATGGCAGTATTAGGGTATTAGTTGTGCCCAATCTTACAGTCTTTTCCAGCCTTAACAATTCTCTGACTTAAGTCTTCCCCAACAAGCTAGTTTTAGAGATACTATTAATGCTCTGTAACTCACTGAGTTGATGCAACAGAAGAGATACTTATTTAACATTCAATTTAACTTTCTGTACTATGATTACTTTATATTTTACGGTCAGCAACAGCCATCCATTGGGAACATTAATTTACATCTCAGGAGGAAAATAAAAAAAAAAAAAGATAAAATGTATTCAAAGAAGATCAAAGAAACAATTCTATTAGTATATATGAGACCCACTCAAGGGAAAAGGATTTTCATTGAAGGGATAGTATTAGGGTTTTATCAGTGATCATACTTGTCATTGGTGCTGCAATTTGAGAAAAAAAATATTTGAGGGCCAAAATGAGTAAAAAATTTCACATCAGTAATACCCCTTTTAATTTTATGACATATTTTCACATACTTGCCAGTATCCCAAATATTTATTAGTAGTACTCCAAGTGATATTTCTGGTGATAACTCTACACACAAATAGCAACATTAAAAAAGAAATCCTAGGTTTTTGCCCTGTATTCTCAGTACTCAAATCAGTGAAATATGCTAGTGTTTGCATGCACTCGTGTTATAAAATACAGTGTGACTGCTAATAAATTGGCATTTTAAATTCCCAGGAAATTGTTCAAAACAGGGCCATTTTTCATCGATTTGAAGGATTGTATCTCGCCAGGGATCAGCTCAGATGGGAGTAGTCCTTTATTTATCATTTTCTTCTTAAAAAGCAGTACAAGAAACAGTGATAGCTCACATGTACAATGTGCCAACCAATCAAAATATTTTTATCCCCCTCCATGACAACAATCATAAAGATAGCATTGCAGCAAAGCATCAAAATTCAAATGATATCATCAGTCTGACAATATATTGAAAAACAATTCTGTTGCCTATAGCAACAAATAGCTTTATTGAGTCCTATGTTGCCTTGGGGATGAACAAAGGCAAAAATTAAAGAACTATAAATTGCAAGTGAACTAACTCATAAAAATGAAAAGAAACTAAAAGCTAAATCAAATTTAAGCTATAGTAGGTGCAGCACCTACCTAAATCCCAAGTATCTTGCCACAAAGAAAGTTCCAAAAACGTCAGATAAGTATATACATTTCAGGAGCAGCCCACAGTGTGCCTTAGAAAGCTGATCTATAAAATACATAACATGGTGAAATTTGCATAAAAGAGGTCAGGAAACACTAAGCATATGGATCTGAGTTTTGCTGTATATACAGCACAAGGAATTAGGGCCAAAGAAAAACAAGCCCATGCACAGTTTCAGAAATATACCACATTACTGAGGCTAGCTTATTGACTACCATTAATGCTGCATACACTTGCACATGGAAAAGAGAAAAAAAATTCAATTTCTAGAGTAAAGAACTTAGAACTCTCAAGCTTCACATACATTTCCTGAACAGTAAGTCACAAGTTATTTATGGTGGAGGCTCTTTCAATGCTTTCACAAAAGTTGAAAGAATTTTTGTCCATTTTGACAGAAAGCCAAACAGAAATTATATGAAACTAAAAAATAATAACTAATATTAGTATGCATTTGAGAACTGGAAATCTTTACTCCTTAAACTAAATGTGTGCATTGCTAAGTGTAATTAGACAACAGAGACTAAGAAGTAATACTAGCTGTAATCAAAGGTTTTTCTTTTTCTTTTCTTTTTCTTTTTCTCTTTTTCTTTTTTTCTTTTTCTTTTTCTTTTTCTTTTTCTTTTTCTTTTTCTTTTTCTTTTTCTTTTTCTCTTTCTTTTTCTTTTTCTTTTTCTTTTTCTTTTTCTTTTCCTTTTATTCTTTCAGTGCTGCAGACCTTCTTCAGTCATAAATTTATTTTGTGATGTGACAGTTTCTCTAAGAAGTATTAGCTAAAGTGGTTAAAACATTTCTCAGTCTTTCTTTTGTACACCTATGGAATTTGGGATCCAGATGTCTTGTTGGTTAGGATAAACTAGAACAATCTGGAAAGTGCTGAAGTACTGTGAGCTTTCAGATCAACAAATGAAGCAAATTGTAAGATATTCAGGATGTGGCAGGTGCTCAGGAGTACTCTTAAGTAGTAATTCAGAAGGTGGACATCTAAAGTCATCTAAGTTTATCATATCCTACCAGGGAGAAAATGCAAATATAATAAGTTTTTATTTTAAAAAGACCACTACTAGATGGAAAAAACCACAAACAAACGTTATTTCACACATTCTGGGCAATAATCAGAGCTTCACCTCCTCTTTGGAACACATTTAAGAATAAGTAGGAATTTTCTTGACTGATAGACCATGATTGTCAGCACATATTTTCAGAAAGACTTTCCAGAAAACTCCTATAAATTAACAGGAATGCAGACTGATCTGCAGTTGTTTCCTCCTCCTACCGTTGGGATTTCTGCCATTAACTCTAGATTCAATTGGATAACACGACAGTAAAATACCAGGAACTTTCAAGTTTGAAGAGATACATCAATCAGTTCAAATAAGCATAAGGAAGATAAGTCAGATTCTGATCTAGCAAACATTTAATAACTTCAGAAACCATGTCCTTTATTAATTAATTATCCATTCTATAGAAATTCAGTACTTCTAGGAAGGTTATAGTCAGCTAGAAAGCAAGAGTAATTAAATATGGGAGTTATCAAAGAAGTGTTCCTTCACAAGTAGGTGTTTAACTATCCTCATATTTCTGGAAAGTAGGAAAGCTGGAAAACTCTTCATATTTTTTCTGAGAGTTTGCATATTGCATCATTTTTTGTTGTATACTTTATAACTTTAAATTGAGAACGTGGACCCAAATTCCAATTCACAAGTTTAATCTCATTTCAAGCTTACAAAATTTCAGCTGGTTCTCTTATAATCATTTAATGAACAAAAGTAATTACAGTTATAAAAGAGAAGATAACTGTGATTGAGTGGATGAACTATACCTAGATCCTGTCAGGATGTCCTTTAACATTCTTTACAGCCAGATATCTCTACAACAGATGCCAAAATTAGAAAAGAAATAGTCACTTGCGGCTTGAGCTGTCTGCACTTCAACAGCCCAATTAAAGATTTGAGATTCAACCAGGGGCATTAATAATTACATGTGACTGTGAATTGCTAGGAAATACCAGTCTGTAGGAAGAGGATAGCATATCACAGCAGCAGAGAAATTTGAAGCTAAGCTTTTCTGTAATTATTTTTGTAATGCTACACTGAACCACTTAAACTACACTGCAATCAGCAGCGTTGTGCACAAAGTTAAAGAGCTTCACCCACTGGATCCCAGTGGGATCCCAGGTGAGAACTTAGGGACAGTCCTCACACTTGCTCAATATAAGTCTGTGGCTAAGTATGTCAGTGACATTGGAAGTTGTGTCTTGGAAGGAGGAGGAAGAAAAGGAAGGTATATGAGTCTTGAAACAACAGCTAGGTAACTGCTTATCACAGTTCTATGTATTCAGCCATGCATACGGGAGTCCAGTTAGAGACAAGAAGGTGGCATTGTAGTGGCTGAGTTACAGTAAGTACTTGCAATGGCATAAAAGGAAATTCTATAGAAGAATAATTATCTATTTATGAGTTGTTGCAGAAGTAATTGTATGAAAGACAGCATATGTATTTGTCTTTTTATAGATATGCAGGATCTAATCCTATATAATGGATGAGACATGTTAATGCTAAAAAGTGTGGGTGTGGACCGCAGATGTTTGATTCATTGCAAATATTTTCCTGACAAATAAAAGGCATTATAGGGAGATGGGAACTCTTTTTACTTTCCCTCGGCAAAACATGCTTGTAGGGACTTATAACATAAAGGAACTGTAACAAAATTTTGACTTGGTATTTAAAATCCAAGAAAAGTATCTGTAGAAAAAGTCAAACTATCTAGACCTCTGAAACACTTCCCCAGTCTCTGTAGAAGTTTATGAAATCAAGTTTAAAATAACTTTTAAAATAACATAGTATAAAACAAACCAGCTTATATACAAGAGATCATAGCATCGTAGTTTTGTTTTTAACTCAAATATGACTTGAAGGTTTTTCCATCTTTACTTCAACATTTCAATTTTTTAAATAACCCATTCTTCAGATTGGAAGTTTCAATTCCTCTTCCTGTAGTCTGCAAAAGGACTTTTTGCCTCGAAATAGTAGACAAAAAAGATCCTGTACTATTCCATATATAACAGGTAATACACAAAGACCCAAGGGTAAGAGCTTAAGATACACATAAAATATCCTTTCCAAATAGGATTTCTCCTTCCTAATTTCTGGACTTAGCTTTAACTTAACTAACCTTTTATGCTTTGACATCCTTTAAAAATACTTATAACAAGTTATGTCTCTCATTGGTGGCAGGGGAATGTCTCACGTTATCTAACTTTTCGTCTGGGATTCTATGACCTTACTGTAAGTTAACTTCATCCTCCTTTGTTTTTATTTCTTGTCAAAAGCTCAGTTAAACAGTTCATGTAAATTATTTATATATAATTTGCTTAGAGCTTTTTTCTTCATTTTTTTCATCATGAAGAAAATATTACACTTGATACTCAAATGAGAGAGCTCACTGTGACCCTGTATGCTCAGTACTGATCTACAAAGGACTTCTAGCCACATAAATTTGTTTTTCTTGGTCTCATCTGTTCTCTGAATTATTTTTTGGAATCTGTGTTGTTATGAGGTCTTTTGCAGTTTATGTTGGTCCTTATATGTCTGCTCTGAATTGTACATGTACATATTTAAAAGTATTTGCTTTTCTCCGCAAAAAAAACCCATTTTAAAGAGAACTAGTTTGACTTGGTTGTTACCTCTCAAGCACTAGGAAATGTAGAAGGAAAAATGTCTATTAGGCTTCATAAAATTCAGCTTTTCTAGGTTATGTGTTTCCTTTCACATTTCCTTTGATTATCCATTGAAAAGCGCTTCTTTCTACAACTATCTTTTTCACTTTGCTGACTAAATTTTGTGGCTTTGTTGTTGTTTGCTTTGGTTTTTTTTTTTTTTTCAAATTCTGCTTACCATCATTAAACTAGGGAGCTCCTTCTTCCAGTAATTATAAGACTTACGTACATTATTTCCTTCCTTTTCAAGGTCAAGTTAAAACTAAGATTATAAGACAGGTGTCCACTATTAAGGTATGCCATTTGTTGAAGGTAGTGCCTCTTTTTTTGTATAGTTTTTATATATTTATGCAAGTACTTGTTTTGCACAAATCCAAATCAATTGGGCTTTTATATCTGAGCAAGCTAAACCCCCCATCATTCAAGAGCTGAAAATCTGAAAAGTGCATTATGAAATACATGTCAGGAGTATAGATTTATATGCACAATGCATGCTAATTTATACATTGGTACCAACATTTATTTAAATCAACATTTTTCACATTTTATTCTGAAGAATTTCAGCTATATTTGTAGCACTGGATTTGGATTTATCTGAATTATAATGTAAATTCAGAATCAGACAATAATGGGAAAAGGATTCTGTGTTGTTTTGCTCTTAATACATTTTAATGTCATGCAGCTCTTTATTTCTTTTTAGTGATGTGATCTGTAGCCACAGCCTTAAAAAAATGATAACTTTAAGACAAAGGGTGTATGAAAAATCTGCTATGCCATTTTCTGATTGTGTCACAAAATCTGAGAATGTGCATGTCAGAACAGAAAGAACAAGAAAACAAGAGAAATATGCTATTTCTGTGTAAATAACCTCAATAGATCGCACTTTGATTTCCCATGTTAGATTTGAATTGTTAAAATACATATTTTTCATTTTAGAAAAGCAATATTAAGTTTCTGTGTGTATTATGAATGAAAAGCTTTAAAATTATTTTTTTCTACTGCATTGAGTAAACATGAGGCTAGATTAGAGTTATAAGACTGGGAAACAGCATTTGCTATTAAAACCCTTTTCACTGTGTTGCTAATTCAAAATTGCATATGAATGTGTTGAAAACCTACATATTTTTGCTTCTTGAAGCAAACTTGATAGTCACTTTGTATCCAAATTAACCCCCGGGTAACAGAAGGCCTCAAGGCAAACTTTGACAGCAAACTAGTTTTTACCTGCAGCTAATCACCTGATTGAAAATGTTCTACATTTGAAACAGCCTTGACTATCATTCTTCAAATAGTACCACTATAATTACTTAGCATGTTTCACACACAGGCTCCTGCTCTCTCTCCAAGGTGCTTACTCAGTTTTATTGTTCTCTGTAGCTCATACAGTATACAGACCTAAAAGAATAAAGCAAGCCATGTGGGGATTAGCAGTGGGTTTAAGTGTTAATGCTTCATAACACTCCATATTCTCAGAAATTCACATTAAAATTCTGAGAGTGACATAAGCAGTGTGCAGAATCTTTGAAGAAAGATACTGTTAAAGTAGGGGGCTGGGGAAGTTATCTAGAGGTGAAAAGTGCAACCAAGAAAGTATGTTCTGAGCAGAACTTTTGTAATATGACTGAAAAACCATATCATGAATTCAGCTCCAGTAACTAAAAGTACACTAAAGCTGTGTCTGATAATTGTGAAAAGTATTTTTTATTATTTCTGTTATGTTTTAGATTTTTTTCTTGTATTGTTAGCAAGTATACTGTTGCTACTGATTATGATCTACAACTTTTACTTTAAAGTATAGGTTTATATTTGTGCTATGGCATAAGTCATATTTTCAATCACATTTTGATTTTTGTGTTTGGAACTGATTACAGCAGAGTCACTACTAATTTATGAAGTAGTAAGAATGCCTAAAATGAGGTTTTGCCCACTTTTAGTTGTGTTTACCTCAATTACTTTAATCCCTCCTTCACAAAATCTGCTTTTAATTTTACCAATATCAATGTAAACAGAAAAACACAGATTGAGATTTAAAATCTGTCATCTTTCCTTCATAAAAAGTAATGAAAAGGAAGATATCTTACTGTCCTAATTATTACTTGTTATGATGTTCTGTGTTCCTGCTGCCAGAAGTTACCGCATCTATTTTAACTTTGGAGTTCTCCTTTTCCTGACAAGAGATCAGAACTAACTGGTTTTTGTTTCACCATATTAAAAAAATTACTTTCTCAAAAACTGTGTGATAGCAATCAGCAAGGTAACTCACAGATGGTGAAACCAAAAGCCAGTATCTATTACAGGAGTCAAAGAAAAACAAAATCATGAAAGCCTAGCTGTTTGATTCCTCCTCTCTTTCCGTTCCAGTCCAGGCTTTTTGGTTGACTCTCTGATGTGCTAATCCTCAGTGCTGAATTTTTCAGGACTGGAGGGAGTTATGACTACCTTTTCTCTTGGCTCTTCAAGGAACACTACCTCAAACTGGTGTTGATAACATGCAGGCAAGTATAAACCTGCTAGCAGATTTAGAAGCCCCAGATTTCTCACTTCTGGTAGCACTTTAATCAGATCAAAGATCTAAACTCATCTTTCATTGTTATTTCACTGTCAGACCTATACTTTACTGTCTCTGTAAAATTATTTTGTGTCAGAAATGAACCTTTTTCTTTTCTATGGTCATCCTAAAGCAGACTGCATATCACCTGCAGGATGATCAACAGATTGTTAAAAAAATGTTATTCCTTTGCTGAAACGTAGGAAGGAATCTTCCTAGCTGCATGTGAAAGTCACTAAGCACACCTACTGCAAAGTAAAATAGAGCAAACAGCACAAATGTTATCAGGTAACATTGCTCTGCTCTGGTCTGGCAGCTTGTTAAAAGA
Source organism: Edolisoma coerulescens (assembly GCA_013397115.1). Lineage (NCBI taxonomy): Eukaryota > Metazoa > Chordata > Aves > Passeriformes > Campephagidae > Edolisoma > Edolisoma coerulescens. The sequence continues at coordinate 41,267 of VWZW01008205.1, read as the reverse complement.
GAACAGTTTTTTCACTACATGAAATCATTTGGCCTCACTCAAGTCATCTGCAAAATTCCCAAATTTCCACTTGGTGGGAATAGAATAAAAGGTGGGAATAGAATAAAAGGGACATCAATAAGTGCAACAGGTAATTGTTATTCTACAACAGTTATACATAAAATATACATAAATATAAGTATTACTGGATACTGTAATTGATCAAAAATAGGTGGCATGATTTTGAAGAAGTCCTGGAGCAGTACATACACCAGAACTCACATCAATTAACTGAAGGGGGGATTATTGAAAGATGAAGGTGTACAGTTTTTACTGGTTTGGTAGAATGGTGGCTGAGAATCAGAACTGTATCCAGAGTTCTGTACTCCATTATAAGGAGTGCTCTGGACACTATTTAGAGGTGTTTTGACATTTTCCCTCAGCAGTGTCTGATATAATTAAGAATGCAAGTGTTTATAATTTAAAAATCTGAAAATCACCTATATTTATGATTGTATAACACTGATACTTCCCATGCTTTGTGTTATTCCACACTGCCTTGTCAACTGGTGTGACCTTCCTTTTGACAGTTTGTGATCTAACTATGCATGCAGGTGATCACCATTTAAAATATATCAGTTACTGTAATTTTAACTCTAGTATTATCCTATTTTTTGAAGCAATTAATATAATTAGTACTTTCCAGTCTGTTTTAATAAGGAACACAATTTAAAGAAGGAAAAGTATTCATTAAATGGAGCACTGAGTTTTTTCATGAAGGAAGACCAAAGAAATAATATATTGGTTGTCGTGTTAAAAAAAGTATTTAAAAAAAATATGCGTATCATTCTGTTTGAAGAAGCCCTCAATATTAAAAAGCAAAGTGGAAAAGAAAGTCTTTACAAAAAATACAAGTTTATATTTTGGAATGTTGTACAAGGAACTTTTTCTAAAACACTTACTTACAATACAAAATCACAGAATCATAGAACGGTTTGGGTTGGAAAGGACCATGAAGATCATCTATCTCCAACCACCCTACCGTGGGCAGGGGCCCACTACACCAAGTTGCTCAAAGCCCCATCCAACCTGGCCTTGAGCACTGCCAGGGATGGGGCATCCATAATTTCTCTGGGCAACCTATTCCAGTGTCTCACCACTCTCAGAGTGAATAATTTCTCCCACATATCTAAGCTAAATTTCCTGTATTTCAGTATGAACCCATTACTCCTTGTCCTATCACCACAGTTCCTGACGAAGAGTTGCTCTCCAGCTTCCCTGTAGGCACCCTTCAGATGCTGGAAGGTTCCTATGAGGTCTCCACTGCTCTTCTCCAGGTTGAACAGCCCCAACTTTCTCAGCCTGCCTTCACAGAGGAGGTGCTCTGCTTCCCTTCTCAACTTCATGGTTCCCCTCTGGACTTTCTCCAACAGTTCTATGCCCTTTTTATGTTGGATCACCAGAACTGTACGCAGTATTCCAGGTGGGGTCTCACGAGAGCTGAGTAGAGAGGGAATGTCAGGGATCCTCTCCAATTTAATTTCTTATGGAAGGAAAAACAGTTCCAGAGTTTACCTAAACAGATCAGACTATTTTCATTTACTCCCTTCTACAAACCCTTTTTCCATTATCTAAAAGATCATAATAAAAAGTAGACTAACCTGTAACTTTACCTAGATTTTGCATCTAGAATTTATTTGATGCCTGATTTTCCTGCTTGTTTAGCCTTTTAAAGGTAAAAGGTCTTTGGGACAGTCACCAAGACTTGTTCATTCATTTTAACCCAGCCAATTTTACTAAATATTGGAGACTAATATCCACTAACACTAGCATGCCTGTTCCAGAACTGCTTTTAACAAATGAAAACATACAAGCCCTAAAAAAACCTGATTGGAAATCTCATTAACAATTTGTTTGACAAAACAAGGTTCTATTTTAATATACAAATTCTCCCTTCCTTCTAGTGACTGTATTGGCAAAAAGCTGCACGTGCACATGAGGAGCAGATGGAAAACATGCTAGCACTGCAGTACTCCTAATACCTTAATTTCATTATGTGCCTCTGCACCTATTTTTTCACATTGCTTTTGTCAGACTTCCCCTTTCAGAAAAAACCCATAAAATTATGTGAATGATTTAGCTCATTTAATCAGCAGCTTTGTGAAGAACAGATTTGCAAATTAGTTTGAATTGAGGTAGCAAGGCAGGCAGGTGCTTCCATGTTGGGAGCTATTGAATTTCCCTGAACCCAGTCAGTTCATTCCTGGAATGCATCCATGCTTTAATAGATATTAAAGCTGAACAAGATCTATATAAGTCATCTGTCCCTCTCCTTGCCGATATGAGTAGCTATCTGTAGAATAAATATAACCGATCAAGCCTAGATTTTAAAAACCCAGGTCATGAATGTCTTGCTTTCTATTGAGAGAGTATTCTTCAGTTCAGTTATTCCTTGGAGTTTGTGTTAGATTTTACGTAGAACCCAAATGTTTTCTTCTCTTACTTTCATGGTACTATATCTGACTATTGTACCTTTCCTCCAGATCTGAAAAAGACTGAAATGCTAAACTCAATGGCAAGAGTCTCCCTGATATAAAAATGACCAAGAATTCACCTTCAGTTTAGTCTGCTAAGAGACTGCCTCCTCTTACTCACTGTATCAAATCACACTTTAGGAGAAAACAGTTTTCCTGATTGCTGGAATGGTAGATAGGTCCTCCCACCAAAAAAATATTCTAGTGTTGGGGATAGGTCTCTCTTGTCCTACCCAACATGTTCTCATGCAAACGCCCCAAACTGACCCATGACTGATGATGGTTTCTACTCAATAGATAAAGATTAATGGACTGCACATCAAATAATGCTATTTGGGATATGACAGCCACTCTACAGCCTAACTAAAGAGTCAATACTAAAATAAGATGATAGCTTCTTATTTGCATTACATATATTTAAAGACAAAATAAATTTGTTTTTCTTTCAATCAATGATAAAGGTCCTACATTGGTATAAGAACGAGGCTAATTCTATTAAATTGTACTAAAATTTGCAAAAGGATTAAATTTGAGTAATGCATGTATAAAACATACTACAATTTTTCACAGTATTATACCTTCTCTACACACTGGTTTTGCCTTTTTTTACAAGTTTCTCTCATGTAGCAAGTATCTTTGAATTTTTTTTTTTCTTTCTGCAAAACTTACAATTTTTTTTTGTTTATTTCTTTTTTTCATTCCGTTTCATAGTAGCAAAGCCACTATTACTTCATGTAGCCTGAAGAAGTATTTTTCTAACAGCACTTTTCAGTTTTGTGCAGGGAATATCTTTTTGTCTCTATGACAATACTAGTATGTCAGTTAGTTTTAATATCCCTAAAAAGGCAGGTAAATTCATTAATTGTTCATAACACGTTCTAAGCCATGTATTTTTCAATAGCAATGGTAGCATTCCTCCAAGAATTCTTTAAAACTTACCATTTTTTCTACATCATCTAAATTCTAGTAACAACAGTTTCAGATTATTAAAAACATGTATTTTCATATAATGCACTCTCTTTAGGGAGAGGGGGAAAAAGCATCAGTTGACTTTAGGAAGTTTTCTTCTTGTACATTTTTTATGTTTTGTGAAATAATTATTATTTGTTCCTGTAGTGCATATTAATTCTTAGGAGAGGAGTCTAGGGGTTTTTATTTTGATTTGGGGGATTTTTTTTTCAGGGGAGGGAGGCAGATATGGTAGTGTTGGTTTGTATGGGTTTTTTTCCTGGATTTCATTTCTAGGGCATACAGGTAGAAGCACGTGGAGAAATCAGAAGAGGAATTAATCCTTGAAAAAAATAATAGTTGCACATATTTTATTGCTCAATTTGTCTATCTAAAATATAGATATAAATATAAAATAAAATATAAAATATGTTTTATTGCACGTACACACATGTACACATATATATGTACACGTGTGTGTGTGCATATTTATATATCTATATATGTATATATACACATATACATTTATGTATATTTTGAATTTTTCTGCTCTGGTTAAATAAAGTGGTATTATCTGAATATCCAGACAGCAGACAGCTAGTATGTAGCCATTTACAAAAATGCTGTCATAGCCGTTAAAAAAAGAAAACACCTTTGAAAACTGTCCCTGAAGGGATTCAGCTGCGAAGATTTGTGTCATAAGAACATCCAAAGAAAGCTGAAGTGGCTTATAAAAATCATTAGGTATCCACTCATTGACCTGCAAGTAAAAGTTTATAGTCAGAATTAGTTTTTTAATAAGGTGAAGAATTCAATTATATTTGAGAATTCCTGTTAACATGTAGGCGAATAGACAAAAGAAACTCAGCACATCACTTTTATGGACAGATATTAACCTTCACAGATCACTGAGTATATCCAGACTCTATAATTGTGTTTGCTAAAAACAAAGACTCCTAAGCTTCCTTCAGATGACTCAGCAGAAATGTATTTTTTTAAATGATGCTATATTGATCTTAACTGTATATCCTTCAAGAAAATCTGTGTGTCAGGAAACTTTGACCTGAATTTTCAATGACAGCAGAAAAAAAGTATATTCTTTTTTTCTTCCTGGATTTAGAAAGAGATTTAGCAGTGTGTCTAGTGTTTACAAGAAAAAATAATAAAGCCAGTGATAAAGCACCATTTCAAGTGTTGCTGCAATGACTGAAAAATGCATTCCAAACTCCTGGAGAGCACCTTAAAAGTTTCATGAAATATATAAGATAGTGATGTATTTTCTAAACACATATATGTTACAAAGTAATAGAAAAATTAAAAAAGAGAGAGAAATCCAAGCTAGGAATTTTGCTCTGGTTTTCTTTTGGTTTTGGTTGTTTGGGGGGGAGGGGGGAGAAAAGGATTGGTGGTTTATTTGTTGTGGTTTCTAATTTTTTTTGTACTAGAAAACATTTATCTATGTTTTCCAGAAACTGGTTTGCAAAACACTTTCAAGCTTGGCATTTGTCTTCATCTTGACTCAATCCTGAACATCAAACCCTATATCTATTAATTCACAGAATTTTTTCTATTTTGATTCAGCATTTATGTCAAAGAGAAGTCACACAAATCAGGTGCCCTGTTTTTCTAGATGCATCTGGTATATAAAGCCTGCCTATCAAGCACCAACCATTGAACTCACCATAAAACACAGCAGGCACTGCCACTTGCACGTTCTCTGATCCTGCATTTTACAGAGTATCTACTGAGGCAGAAGCACCCAGTTCCCTCAGAACCTCAAGGCTTTAAGAATACAGCTAACATGCCCTCACTGCCGCCAATTAGATAAAGTGGAAACCACTATCCTTACTGAATTTCTACCAAGAATTCAAGGTTAATAGAATCATAGAATTATTTATGTTGGAAAAGACCTCCAAGATCATCAAGTCCAATCATAAACATGGGATTGTCAAGTCCACCACTAAACCATCCCTAAGTGTCACAGCTACTTGTCTTTTAATTACCTCAAAGGAAAGTGACTCAACCACTCCCCTGGACAATCCTTCCCATCCTTAACAGCCCTCTCAGGGGAGACATTTTTCCTAATATCCAATCTAAACCTCCCCTGGCACTACTTGAGACCATATCCTCTTGACCTATCACTTGTCACTTGGAAAAGAGACTGAACTCTTTAATTTAAAGAAACGGAAAAAAAACCCCCAAACTTTAAAACATATAAAATCTCACATGTTCATACATGGAATCCTACCCCCAAAAAAGCATTAAAACTTTATTATTTTCATAAAACCAAAACTGATTTTACGGGAGACAGAGGTAATTGAGGTGTCAAAAAAGTCATCTTTAACTTAAGATATTGACTACAGAAAAAGAGGTGTATTTTTTTATGTACTCATCCATATTATTATGTGACTTTTATAATTGTTTTTTCCCTGTTTTACGTAAAGATATGATTGGCACTAAGAGATATGATGTGTGGAGGTCAGAGAGGTCTGACTAGGCTGAGCATAACTCTTCATCCAGGTTACTGCTGGTAGCCAGAATTGGAAAAATCACTTGAAGCGTTTCTCCATGATCCTGTCTCTCTCCGCCATGTGTTTTTTGTTGTATCCTGCTACCTAGCATCTGGCCACTGCTTCAACAGAAGTCCGTACTTAAGATTTGGATAAATTAGAAATGCAAAGAAACTGAATAAATAGCTTCAGTCCTGTATCCAAAATTCCAGGCATCAATCCAAAAACATTCAATGGAGAATGTCACTAGAGATTTCCAAGGTAGACTATTTTTTATTTGTGAAGAGAAACAGTAACATCGTTCTTCATTCTAACTCATAGCAAAAGTTTGCTTGCAATCCAATAATGTTCAATGAAAAAAGTTTTAAATTAAATAAAAACCATACACTGTAGATTAGTTGATTTTTAGAATAGCTAAAATATTCACAGTATTTTTGAAACATTCCTTTCACTAAGGAAAGAAAGCTGAAAAATAAAACCTTAATAAAATTAAAAAAAAATACATCTTATTCTGTATATTATAGTGAGTGTTAAGGAAACTTCCTTCTCTGACCATTGAGGAGCCACTCTGGCAGTCAGACTCCCACCACCAGAGCCTTCACACCTGGTGGCTCCAGTGACCAGACAGGTGCCACTCTTGTTTCCCTACACACCCCACTCTAACAGTCAGACCAGGTTTTCCTAAGTCACAGTAACAGAAGCAGCTGGAGCTGGTGCCTCTCAGGAGGGATCCCCACTAAAGGAACCTCTGGGTTTTTATTCCCTCACAGTTCAAGCGCACAAATTCTCGTCCCTTCCTCCTGAATCCTCAGCTCCTGCCGTATCTCTGAGTGTCTGGTCACCTGGCTGGGCCACAGGTGCCTGTGCCCTTTGCTATGCAGAGGCTCAGCATTTCAAGGCTTCTTCGCTTGGGATCCTACTGCCCAGAGCTCCACGTGCAGCTCCCACTGCAGCTGCTCACTGAACTACCGGCGCTGTCTGTGCTCCTTAACAGTGAGTGTGCTTGCGTTCAGATTTTAACAGTAACCATTTTTTTCATTTACCTCTCCCAGCCTGAGAAAGAGGTCCCAGGGCCTCCCTTCAGACTGCAGCTTGCTGGGCTCTATCTCTCATGCAAAAATTTGTTTGGGTTAAAGCCTCTTCCCTGGCACAGACAGCTGCTCCAACACCTCTTGGAAAATGCGCCCTGTGCTGCATAACTACCATTCCTTTGCTATGGCTGCTGGTGGATGAGCTAGATATTTCCATGAAATTATAAAGTATTTTAGTTTACCTACGTTGGTGATTTTTTGGTGAAAAAACACAGGACAATTTTTTCCCTGTATTTTTAAAAGGTTTTTTGAGAGCTTCCCTAGTGAATTATAATAAAAATATTTGCAGAAGTTATACATTTCAAGAAGATTGATGCTGGAGAGAACTCCTCTATCAAACCAATGCTTATTTAAGCTTTTCACAAAAAATGACTGTGGAGTTTCTATTATTTTGAAGTGTATCTCGTAACTCTTAAGCCAAACTTTAAACTGTACCCTGGCTGTAAAAACATTCTTTGAAAAAAAATAATATTTAAGTTCTGATTATTTTATTCTAATATTTTTTTAATGCTTAAAGACCAGAAAAGCTGTGTGATTGTTTGTGAAATTAAGAAATTATCAACATCAGTGTTCTTGTCTGATACAAAGGAGAAGTTATATGGAGTGAAATGCATTTAATCTTGTTCTATAACTTTTAAAAATAGCCCAATCATTCACTAAAGTTCTTTGACAAAGGCCACAGGTGCATTTTACTCTCCGATAAAGAAGCTATAGACTTAAAAAAAAGTAGCACCCAAGGTAAATTTGCTCAAATAGAGTAAGAAAATAAGTTGAAAATGGGAAAAAGACAGAAGGCAAAGAGAAGTACATCATTTAGAATTATGTGGAAAAGGCTAGAATAAAAGTGCACAAATTGCCACTGAAATTTTATTCATATTTTATTAAGCCAACAGACAGGTTTATAGGTTTAAAAATACATGGAATCAAAGAAGTTAATTGCATTATTAGTACTTTAGAATCTTTATAGATTTTTATCTATTATCAGACGGGATGCATGTGCTTTTGGAGCTATATTTTCACTGAACATGGTCTCAGACCACCAACTGTCCCAAAAAATCAGGGAGACCATAAGGACACAAAATATAAAATTGTGAACTTTAAGTCACTCTTCAAAAAACAGTCTAAACAAAGGCAAAAGAAGGAGATAATCTGGTCATTAATTACAATACAAAAAATGAGCTTTCAAAAAAAAATCCAAAAAAAAAAAAAGAGTTTGAAGAGAAATTCGTTAAAGGTATATATAACTTCAAATTGAACCCTTTATAAAGGTTTTGCTAGGTGATCCCATAAATATACACACGAATAAGTGCACATAGAAGGATAACTGGGTGTCTAGGGAATGGAATTCCTCCTGTAGAATAGGCAAAAAGACTCCTGCGCTTCTTCAGTCTGGGAAAAAAAAAAAAAAAGAAAACTGAAATACCAGTTCAACAAATCCTGCAGAAAAAACCATTTCTCTTACCAGCAAGACCCAATGAAACTATCAAGCATGTTAAACTTAAGAAAACTTTTCTTCATGGATGCTTAATAGAACATGCTGTTATGGCATGATGTGTAAGACTGAACTCTGTACAGAGGAATGATTCATTAAAGCCTATGAAGCATAACTAAATGCTGCCTCCCTCAGAAAGGTATTTGTCCTCTCTTTCTTCATATTTACTGCTGTAAATGTAAAAGATATTACCAAAGAGGATAATTGGTTTACCTCTTTTGCAAGTATTTGATTGTTTATGCAACACTATTTGCATGTCAACGTTCAGAAGTTCACCAGAATGTACATGAGTTAGTTAAAAGCCATGCAAACTTGCCAATTTAATTTAGCTGCATATTTAAAAAAAAAATTCTATAAATACAAAACTAATAAAATGGTGCCATGGCAGAGATGCAGACAAAAATAACACATAACTCAAATAATAAAGCCTAAGCACCTAGAAATTCAGTAACAGCATATGTATTTCACAGGAATCACCCTCATTTGTGGACATGTACTTTTCCAGGATCAGCCTATTTAATTTTATGTCTCTTCTTCCACTGAGGAATTTAGTACTTTACTTCAGTGCAATATATTTACCAGAAACAATAGCAAAACTGCCATTTGCTGTAATAAAGTTCAATTATTACATTCACTATTTATAGATTTTTCTATTAACCAACTTTTAACTTTCTTCATAGTGTCCTGGGTAACCCAAAATGTTATAGTGTTCCTCAACTATCTGTGGCCAAGATTGTTACTGTCTCTTTAAGAACCAGTGGCATGGCTTGAAATGGAACTGTGGGGCAGGGAGGTGCTGGTCCCTTTTAGAAAGTTCATCAAATTATTTGTTCCAGTGCAAATCTGAACATTAAAATTACAAGAAAAGCAAATAATTATGTTTTTCCAACTGAAAATAGCCTTTTTAATTTAAGATTGAAGATCTGTATGTTGTGTTAACCATAAGATTTTGTTTGTTCTGTATTATAAGTGATGGTCACATAATTTTATTGAGTCTTTCTACAGTCTGAAGGGCAAGAACTCTATTACAAAACACGTCCAGAAATGTATTATGAAAGTGCAAGATAATTACTGAAATAGTAATTATTCAAGAAACATTACTCTGGAAGATTTAAAATTAAAATGACCTTAGTAACAGGCCAAATGTTTGCCCATATTAATAAGTCACAAGTATGTATTTCTGAATCACCCTTCATAGTGGTAGGATTTTTTTCCCCTCTTTAAACACTCTTTCTTAAATCAAAGTGAATAAAATTAAAAGAAAATCCCTCAAAAGAATGAGGCTATTATCAGTCATTGAGCTCATCGGAGTTCACTGGGGACAACAAATAATGCTATCTAATTAATTAGGTTGACAGCAAACTGTGTGACATATTTCATATGGCTGGCTGGTTTAACATTCTAAACCCTCGTTTATTAGAGCTTGCATGTTTCAAATAGAAAAGGATGTTAGACATCCCATCTGCTCTGTAACAGAGCTTCAGAAAAAAAAAATACACTGAAGTCTTGATAAGTTCACATCACAACAACAAGACAAATAAAGCATCTTATCTGATATGCAATGACAATTCCAATTGTTTCTAAAATTCTATTGTTTTAATCAGGCTACATGGAAACAAACATCTTACTGTCAACATGATTCGTTGATCAAAGCCTGACTTCAGGTTAGTCAATAAAATGTCTCAGTTTGAAATACCTCTTATCTCTGAGTGAACACCAGTAAAATTTTGAAATGGAATGCACATCCTGAGATGGCACATCTTGTTTACAAAGTGGTGGTTGGCAAATAGTGATATAATACTGACTGACTACTATGCAGAGCTGTGACTCTAATTATGTGCATATTCTGAAATAAATTTGTTAGAAAGCAATTTACTTAAAAATGCATGATTCTATTTCATGCCTGAATACACTTACGTGAAAGTACTGTACTTCTAGTATACTTCAAATAGATTTAGCAAACATAGGAAGGGGCAGAAATCCAAGTATGTTATAATCAAGCTCTTTTAAATTTTTTTTTCATTTTTCTTTTCAATAAAATATTTTATAAGTAACACTTTGTTAGCATAGATATCCATATCATACATGGCTACATAAAACTGGATGCAATTATAAGTTCTTCAGTTTTGATGGAATCAAATACAGAAATTAGGTAACAGGACTACCTAAAATTAAAGCAAGTGACTGAGAGCATTGTCCAGATGCTCTTCGAACTCTGACAGGCTGGATAATACGACTGCTTCACTGTGGGATATATTCCAGTGACTGACTACCCTCTCAGTGAAGAAGCTTTTCCTAATGGCCAGTGTGAACTTTCCTTGATGCAGCTTGATTCCATTTGCTTGTGTCCTGTTGCTGGTTGCTAGAGGGAGGAGATCAATGCCTACCCCTCTGCTGATGCCCTTGAAGAAGATATAGATTGCAATGAAGACATCCCTCAACCTTCTCTTCTCTAAGCTGAGCAAGTCAAGTGACCTCAGCCACTCCTGTAAGTCTTGCCCTTGAGACCTTTTTCCAACTTGGTCATTCTCCTCTAGACACACTTCAATAGCTTCTAATAAGTCTTTCTCATAGTGAAGTACTTAAAACTGCACACAGAACCTGACTTGGGCAGCACTCCTGCAGTGTAGAGTGGAACAATCACCTCCCCTGGCCAGCTGATGATGCTCTTCTTGATGCACTCCAGGACACAGCTGGCCCTTTTTGCTTTTATTTTTCCTATTCAATTTTTTTTTTCTGAATTACAGTTTGTTAGTTTCTTGCCAAATCTTGTTGATTTACCATTCAAAAAATAGGGGAAAATTCTCAAACTAGAAAAGTTTCCCGTCACATACTTCCATATCTACAGTCTAGGTGAGTTCTAGACATATTACGCACTAAGTTAATGTGCCAAATGCTTGTGCAGGATGGCTGTAACAGATCTCCAAGTTAAATGGTCTTTAAACTTTACATAGAGTGTTTTTCAGTGAGTGTTAATGTGAGGTTGCTTTCGATTGCTCTTTAGGTTTTTTTCCATGTTACAATATAAACAATAACTGATTTATTCTTAAAAAAACCCTTTTAGTCGAGAACATTTGGAATGAGTATAGCAAATTTGCATGAAAGTTTATGTTTTATTGTTGATGCTGCACAAGTAGGAATGATTGTTACCATGCTAATAGACATGGGCAATATTAAACATGGAAAAAATTGAAGTTAATATTAGACCGTGTTAAAGAGATAAATTTTGTATCAGAGGAATGACAAGGCAGTGTACTTTGTAATTATCATCTTAATAAAAAACAGAAGTCCATTCCATGTTTTATGGATCACACCAAAAATCTAAGGCTCTATTCTAAACACATGTTGAAGTCTGTTATTAATGGCGCAGTTAAGAAGCCTTTAAGATCCAAAGATCTTAGCAAAATCATAACGAAGACTGGGACTCCAGCTGATCATGCAAAACTCACAATAAACCATAATGCTAGACAGGTTTGATTTTCGTTATGGGTGAAGAAGAAAAACTCTACCCAAACTTCCCAAAAAACCAAAGAAACTCTCCCTCCCCAAGAAAATAAAATAAAAAACCTAAAAAAACCTTAAATAAATACCACTGAAACATTTTATTTAATATTCTTTCATCTTTGTAAGAAAGAATTAGAAATTCATAAAAGTAAAAATTGAAAATATCTCTGGAGTTGATGGAGTTTATTCACTCATGAAAAAACAAGATCAAATTTTCTTTGAGTTCAAAGACAAAACAAAAAATAAAAATAATAATACCTATTAAAAATAAATTAGATATCCAAAAATTAGATATGAAAGGGACTGTATACATAAGACTTGATAGGAAAAGTGGTATCAGAAAGAGCAAAGAAAAAAAGCAAGTTTAAGGGATATAAGGTGCTTCCTTCTCTTTAAAATACAAAGTCTCTGACTTTCCCAAGATGAGTTTTTTATTTAGTTCTTGTATTCAGTTGAATTTTATGTTTTTCAGTAAATCATATACAGCTGTTTCATGGGAAACTGGCAGAAACCATAATGTTAACAGGATGGGGCAAGAATGCCATGCATGATATCAAAGGAATAATTCTGGATGACAACTATGAATTCTGTGATTAGTGGTTTGTGTCCTGAAATATACCAATGTTTGCTCAGGATTGGCTATTGTCTATCACTACAAATCTGTGGGGAAAAAAATAACCAAACAAAATACACATTACATTTTAAGTACTCAGAAAAACTGAATTAAATGTCATTAGGGAACATGAAATGATTGTTATAGGTCAGTGAGAAGAAATAAGTTTAAAAAATGCAGCTGCTCCTTGAAATTGCAAGATTTCATTTCAAGAAATGAAATCTTGAAATCAGAGAACACAGCTTAACAAACACTCTGGAAAGGAGATATGATAAAATAAAATGCAATTGAAAAAAAAAAAAAAGAGAATTTGGAAATGGAGTGACTACAACAACATGGACTGAGATGAAATGAGGTGCAGTGAAAGGTCCAGAACCTCGCAAAGTTCAGCTTCTTGAAATACTGAAATCAGGGAAGAAAGGTTTGTTGCAAAGGCAAAAAAAAGTACAGATAAAAGACTGATTAACCAGATCCTCTCTGAAATATTATTGAGTGTGAGAGCTGACGGAATCAAAGGCAGAGCTAAAGAGGATGTTTGAGCAGTAAACAACATCCAGATCCTATTTCAGATTGTGAGACAGAACAGAGGATAGCAGAGAGTCTTACCTCACAAATTTCTATGTGCAAGAATTACAGCAAGAACTTGAGTTTCTTTGGAGATTAAAGAAACATGACAGACAGTTTACTGTGGCTGGGCAGCCACGTTATCAGGATGCCGTCAGCAGCTCTGCCAGGTCGGCTGCTTGGGAGGGCGCGTGGGCCTGCATGAAGGGAGCCCGGGGTCTGTGCGCTACGCCCTGGCCACAGCAGGAACACACACAAAGCGGTCGGGAACGCAGCTTCCACTTGATGGGGCTTCCCCCAGGCCGGTGGGAGACGCGTCAGCAGAGATAAAGGCGAGAGAAGCGATCTTCTGCTTGTATTCCAGACAATCCAGTCTTCTAAAGATGCAGAAGCAGGGAGATAAGAAACCAGCAACTACCCGGCATTTTTATACTGGGACATAGGGAGGCGGGGTGAGGGGTACAGTCCAATAGAGAAAGGGAACATGGGAGGGATCAACAGGGAACCAGCCAGTGAGGATGGAACAGGGGAGGGATTACAGACACCCAATGGGGCACTGAGGGCAGGGCTGCAGGGAGGCTGTGGGAACTCGCAATTCACGATGCAACAGTTTACCATACTGGAAATTTGTTTATTAGACTACAACCTCATTAATGCCGACAATCATGAAAGGATGTTTATAACAAGAGTAAATTTTTCCTGGACCTGATGGAGGTTAAAAGTCTAAAGCATTTAAAGTCAGTAGAAATTATGAACCAACAAATTTAAAAAGACAAAACAAAATGAATTTATTCTTTACAGAAACTGTACCTATACTGATATATAGGTAAAGATGCCACATCAAGAGTGCCTATGCACTCTTATATGACTTCAGAAGTTTATGCCAAAAGCTGTAACCCTATGATAAGGGTTTTGATTGATTGGAAGAGTACATTTCAGGCCTCTGAGAAGACATCTTTACAAATAGCATTGATTGTGTATGGCTGCTCCATCTTTGGAGTGTTCAAAGCCAAGCTGGATAGGGCTTTCTGCAACCTGGTCTAGTGGAAGATGCACCTGGCCATGGCAGGGGTTTGGAATGGGATGGTCTTCAATGTCCCTTCCAATCCAAACCATCCTGTGATTCTTTATGTGAAAGATAAAGGACTCCTCTCCTAATTCACCTAGAAATCCTATTTATTCACCAAGTTTAGCTGTTTCTGCTGCCTTCATAACAAAAAATGACCTAAGAAACAGACAGGAAAGAAAAAACAAACGCACACTAACGCCCCCAAAACCTCGTCATTGATTTACTCACTGTGTCATAAAGAAGACACACCACATAAGTAAAAGAATACTCAGCTAATGTGTAGGTAAGGTGACATACCTAAACTTTTTAACTGTACATTAAATCACATTAGGTTGTATTCACTTTCAATTAATTACACATACAGGAACAAGTAAAAGCAGTTCAGCTTTTACCAGTTATTTGGCTTTAGATTAAATCAATGAGGTATCTACATATGATATTCAAGCTCCTATCATTATCAGCTAGTCAAGAGTCCAATGGGGTCTAAGAAGTTGATCCTCTAAATAAACCCTAATATCTGATCAACTGAGTTGCACTTTAGCGATTGCATTATCAAAGGGCACATTGCAGTGCCTCTAACACTGTCAGGGCTTGAGACAAATTTGGAGGAAAATATCCTCAGACAGAAGGCAGGTTACAACCGCCCCTCCCCCACCAGGTTCGGGAAAGAAATATTCCTTGGAGGAATGTGAACATTTAACAAACACATGGGAAAGGAATAATAATGCTAAATAATAAAATCTCTCGCTTTGGAGAGAACCTGGTAAATTCAAAAGTCCTTTTGTGGGTGCGGCTCTCTCCTCTTTGGAGCTGGGTCGGCATGGGGGTCCCCCCCCCGGGCCTCGGTGGAAAGTTTTCCCAGTTGATGCTTTGGTGTTGTTGCACAGTTCCAGAAGAAAAGAAGAAGAAGCCAAAGTCCCAGAAAAAACTCTCCGTCTCTCTCCAGAGGAAACGGAGTCGAAAGCTGGCTGAAAAGCAAGAAGGGTGCTTCCTGCACTCTTCTCGCCACAGCCGAAAGACGCAGAGGAGTAGTGACCTTGGAGCACAGACTGCTTTGAAAAATTCGCTCGGTTTTTTCCTCTCCCCCTCTTGGGCTCAGTTTAAAGGCACAGAAAGGCACAGGGTTCATGTCTGCACATAGAGCATGTCGATAGGGGATACTGACCATAAAGTCACCCCAAGACAAACACAAACATCTAGTACCATCTGAGATGTTTTTCAATATGCCATAACTACTTGTTAGTCCAAAAGGGTAAGAGTTTCCTATAGATTTTGTATTAGGTAAGACATTCCCACATGGATGCCTGAAATATCTTTAAGGCATTTCAAATATCATATCTATGAACCAAATCAACTGCATGCCCTCTCCTGAGACAAATCAGTCACGTCCATGACACATTAGGGCAACCTAATCAGTAAATTCATCATTTATCCACACTGTAAGTGAATTTGATCTATCATGAGTGAAATTCTCCAAAATATTTTAAAAATACATTCAGGTGGACCTGCAAATGTCTTCAATAATTACATTCGAAACAAATACTTTTCTTCCTTCTCCTAAAACAAAATTAGATTTTAATTGTGTAGATTTTATTGCTAGAAAAGAATGGAGATGATAAGGTTTAAGGACAATGTATAGGGCATGTATGTGAATACATCATAGTAGCTTTGTCTCATAACCAATTCCAGAATATCCATCTAGAAAAATAAAGAACACAGAATAGGCCTTATCCATGCTATTGAATTCTCTTACCCTCTGAAACAAGATTATCACAACTGACCTGCCTTGGGAACAGTCTCTAGCCTGAGCCATGTTGAGAATTAAATGCTACTAAATGGTTTTCCTTTTGCTGAGCTGTTTAAATTCTCTTGTGTGCAGATTTCAGCTTAGACATCAATTTCTCCTCTGTGGAGTCTTGCCATGTGTAAGTAAAATTTCAGTGGAGAATTCAACTCCATGGAAATCTTTGTACATGTTCAAATTTATATTAGCACAGAAATTTTTCCTTTGCAATTAACCTCATCTTGGTCTCTCTTTATCAGGTCTCATGGAACCTTTGAAACATTTATTGAAAAGTAACAATGCTTTATATCATGTATCTAACCTAACAGATTCCGTTTGTTTTTCAAGTAAACATGTTTTACCCCTGATAGCATGAGAAACTGTTGTTTGTGTATGAAGACTAGAATATGAAGAGACTTACAAATACAAGGTAAACGGTTTCTACTGTTAACTGAGGAGAGGAGGGGTGAGTAGAAGAACTAACTCAATTTCTTTCTGGTCTGGGCGTGTCCATTTTTGTCATTAGAAAAAAAAAGTGGAAATAAAAAAATGTAATTGCTTCAAAGCAAGATAGTTAAAACCATACTTGGTCTACTTCAAATGTAGTAGTTAACCCAGAAGTTCCAAAAATGCATGTACTGAAATAGAAAGATGAGTTCTGAATCAGCTGCTGTACTGACTGTTCAGAGAGGACAGTTATACTTCTGCTACAAAAATATTTGCTTTTGTATAAACCTATTATGTAAAGAAATTGAAAACAAAACTTTAATTCTTCCTCCTATAGCTTCTCTGAGTGCAGAAGTTCTTTGAAGTGCTCCCAGCTTTCTGCCAATTTTCTTTCCAATTGTAATGCAACTGTTTGTCAGCTCCTGAAATATCCTGAAATAAACATAAATACTGAATATGTCTTCAGGGTTTTTCTTCAGATTTGTAATGACTAATGCATTTAGCTAGCTCATTAGTTCCATAGTGATAGCACTTGATACATCTAAAGGGGGTAGTGTGTGTCTTTCCTCACGCCTTACCCAGTTTTCTGAAGGACACAGAAAAGTATCTGGATTGATTTTGATAGTATACTTCATAGTTTTAAAATAAAATAGACTTCAAAAAACAGTCTTGCAGATGGAAACAGCAGGAATACAACAACAGTATAGAAGAGGGTGATATAAAAGAGATGTGATTTACAGAGACATGTACATGTAAAACCTCAGTATGTAGACATTATCAATATTTTCAACCATAGATAAAGTATTTTTAGCTCCCAAAGAACCTTTGTCTCAGTGAATGAATCTTAACTTTCCATTTTAATGAAAATCAGAGGAAAAATCAAGTAGAAATGCACTATCAAGAAAGAGGTAATGAGAACATACTATGAGCCCATTTTTCAGATGTTTGTCACACACAAGCACACCTCTTGGTGCAAATCCCTTTAGCAGTATTAAGCTAGTCTGTTAGCTTTACTCAAAATTGTGTTTATGGGCAAGGGAAAACTAACTTTATATATCAAGCCAAGAATTTATTGCTAAGCTAATTGAATATTCACAGTCTTACCTGTCAAACCAGAATAAATTCTAGAAAAGAAAATGAGCACTTATTAGGTAATTTTATTTATATGTTGAAAAACTGAGACTTAATTTATTGACATTCTTGTCTGTTGACATGGGAATCGATGTTCAAAATAAGATTCATCTTACATCTGACATATCAAATAGTTGTCAAACAATTGGAACTGTACCTTATGCATCCACTGAGTTTACTTTAGGGGAAGAAGCTGCATAAGGAGGAGAAAGCTAAATCACCTTGAAGTAGGACCACGAAGTTGTTGCCATACATGGGTGATATTTCAGAAATTTGAAATAATTTATTCAGTGTAAATAACTGTATAGTAAATGGCAGATAGTTTTATCTATTGGATTTAAGGCCTCAGAGGAATGGAAAAATTACAAA
Source organism: Edolisoma coerulescens (assembly GCA_013397115.1). Lineage (NCBI taxonomy): Eukaryota > Metazoa > Chordata > Aves > Passeriformes > Campephagidae > Edolisoma > Edolisoma coerulescens. Next base: position 23,233 of record VWZW01008205.1, on the reverse strand, counting down.
CCTGAAGTTGACCTGACAGGAAGATGTGTTCAAGCATGGTAAACTTAGAGGTAAGAACACCAAAGTAAAGTTAAAATAAAATTTTAAAACCCTCCAAATTTATTAAAACAAACAAACAAAAAAAAAAAAAGAAAAATGGCGTAAAAATCTTATCTTTGTGTACAGCAAATATGTAATAGGTCTGATTAGAATGGTGGGTCAAACCCTGACAACTAAGTACCAGCCACAGGGTGAGAATCAAAAGGTCAAAAATCAAGAAAGAAAAATGGATCAAGATTAAGATGATTTTAAAAGTAAAGAAAACAAAAAAAAGAGAGATGCAAAGGCAACCACTTACCACCTGCCAGCCACAGACTGATGCCTAGGCAGTGTCTGAGCAAAGCTTATCTAGGAAAAGCAGTATCCTCAGTGCGGAGTCATGTGGTGTTAATTATGCCTTTGGTCAAATAGGGTCAGTTTTCACAGCTGTGTCCCCTCCCAGTTTCTTGACCCCTCAGCCTACTCACTGGAGAGAGGCAAGGGAAGAAGGCAAGACACAGTAAGAACCAGAAACCCTTGGTGCTGTGCAAACAGTTCAGCAGTGGATAAAACACTGGTTAGTTATCAACACCATTTTGTCATAAATCTTAAACACAGCACTACATAGGCTGCTACGAAGAAAATTAACTCCATCCCAGACAGACCTGGAAAATTAAAAAAACCCAAACAAACAAGTCTGCTGTTTTTTTCTGTCTATTTCATAATCATTTAATAAATATCATGGAAAACAAAGGTTTTCCTCACATGTGAAGTAGTCATCCTTGGTAACCTTAGTCAAATATCAGCATTTTCATGACTGGATGGATTCTTTGTGGTCCCCAGTAAAGGCAAGATGTGCATAGATGTTTCTTTAATTTATCAATTTCTTTATTTAACATTGTGGGTTTTATCCTAAATATCATGAAGCTAAAATATTAACTTGATGTCTCGAAGAAAAATATTTTATTCCAGCCAATGTAGAACATGGCCAAATGTTGCATTAGCCACCATCTGTATCAACATATTGTCAGCCAGGTGCAAATGCTTAGCTGGCAAATCTGGCAGTCCACCTTCTAGTTTTGTTTAAACAAATGGGTTTCTGTTCCTCTGGGATCCCTCCTCTGCATAATGAAACTCTTGGCATTTAATCTTTCCAAAACTTATAAAATGACATTTCTTTGCTTCTATGCATTCATACACTGGTGCATTTCCTGAAGATGTTCAAATAACTTTAAAAGACCCACCCAACTCACAAACACATCTAGCCAGAGTTAGTAACTTTTATGGAGCAATCCTTGCAAATGGCAGTGAGTAGCTAAAATTCAACACCTATCTTTGAAGAACAATGGCAAAAGAAAGTATAGTATTTTTATTTTGTAATGTACCTCAACTGAACATATTTACTCTGTAATCTGAAGACAATAATTATGTCCATTTATGTAAAATATTAAACTCAAAGTCTTGCTACAAACAAATAGGAAAATGGCTCACATGTGAAACCAATAATTTACTGTTAGTCAAATCAAAGTTTTAACAGCCTTATAGTCTGACTCATTAGCATAGTTACCAGTATTATGTATTCACAGTCCAAATCAACAAAGAGAAGCCTCGATACATCAGTTTAAAATATTGCACGAAGGCTTTCCTAATATCTGCTGCGCTGCTGGGTGGTGTTATGCAAACTCTGCCCATGTGCAACTCCTGAGACTCTTTGTGTTTGCTGGGCAGGGTTTTGCTGCACCACCCTGAAATCTTTCCAGGAGAGCTGTGACATCACTAACAAGGCAGATTTCTTCCTTCCTTTAGAACAAGGTAAAGATATCAGTACTTTTTTCCTTTTCAGTCTTGGAATCTATTCACATTAATTTTCCCAAATTTTCTTAGCACAGTATGCCTATATTTTCTTTCTTTTCATTGACTTTCAATTATTTGGCATTTCTGTTCTCTGTCTAGTAGCAAAAATTAGTGAAACTGGAGAAGGTTATTTCTAGAGTATCGAGGCAGCGTCATGTTCCTGAAAGCAGTCTTTGAAATAGCTAATAAACTCACCAAAAAAATTCAAATATCTTTTAATATAAAATATAACATGTTGTCTATATTAAAAATTCTATAGTTCTAAAATCATGTTCTGTGGTTAAGATAAATAGTATTTTTAAGGATAATTAGTATGTTACTTTTTTTTATGTGTAAATATTTATATATAAATACAAAACCAGAATACCCTGAATAAAGAAAATTCACCTTATTGCAATGTGTATACATATATGTATTTGCTTGTACTTTCTCAGAAACTATACCTGACATAGGTTATGTACTATGCAGAGATTCGTCCAGCTTCTCAGCCATTCACAGTTCCTCTGGAAATTTCTGGAAAACATAATTTTAACTTTGTATCCAAACTCTAATATTCGTTTAAATGTGTCAGTGACGAAAAATAAAAGCAAATAAATATATAAACATTTCAGAGGCTCAAACAGTGTCTTAAAAAAATTACTATTGTATTCCTTTAGTTCACATGTATTGCAAAAATAAAGTGTAAATATGGGCTATCAGAGAATTCATAAAAAATCTAATCAACCAATGGTTTTCAATTGCATGTCTGATGAAGTGTTAGGTTTTGGTACTGGTTGTGTCCAGCCAGTGAAATATGAAAAAGATCTTATTTCAATCATAATCATTGCTATATATCCATCTTACTGTTTAACATATCAAAGAGCTAAATTTTTTTTAAAATAAATTTCAAATCTTTCTCATGCACACACACCACTTTCAAAATTTAAGTTCAGCAATCTAGCTTAGATCCAGCTCTGTATTTTGCTCCATTGTGAAAATTTTTCATTGATTTTAAATTATATTTTACGTATCATACTAAATTTTATACTAAATATACTTTATGCAATTTCAAGAGATATATACTTTATGCATCACATAGAGTTTCTTATGTGGATATATGTATATGCATATATGTATGTGTATATATATGTATTATATACACATGTATATAATACGTATATATATGTAAAATGTTAACCAAGAATATTTCTGTAAAATGAGGGTTTTTTCTAAGGGAACTGTAGAGCCGAGCTGATTTGAAAAAACTCTGTAGAACTGTGTGTATTATTGCGTGTTCTCTTCATTCGTATAATTACAGAAAAAAATCACAGGTTTGTTTAAGGGTTTTATTGCTGGCCTAATTACCAACTTTTATTTGTTCTGTGGAAGATCCTACCATAGACCAGGATAAAATTGCACCTTAGTTTGCCCCTTCTAAAGATCACCAGTTAAATATCTGATTGACAGTTTTTCTTACAGAGTGAGACATAGGAATCTGTGAACAAAGATTTCATTTTTATGTAAAAGTCACATTCAGCTGCTTGCTTGCTACCCCACCAGTGGCACTGGGGAGAGAATCAGAAGGGTAAAAGATAAAGAACTCGTGGGCTGAGATATGGACAGTTTAATAGGAAAAGCAAAAGCTGCACACACAAGCAAAGCAAAGCAAAAAATTCATTCACCACTTCCCATGGGCAGGTAGGGGTTCAGCCATCCCTGGGGAGCAGGGCACCATCACAGGTAGCTGTGACATGGGCAGACAAACGCCATCACTCTAAATGTCCCCTTCTTCCCCGCACTTTATATACTGAGCACGATGTCACATGGTCTGGAATATCCCTTTGGTCAGTTTGGGTCACCTGTCCTGGCTGTGTCTCTCCCCAACCTCCCGTGCACTCCCAACTTCCTCACCAGCATGATAATACAGAAAGCAGAAAAGGCCTTGCCTCTGTGTAAGCCCTGCTCAGCAGTAACAAAACATCTCTATATTATCAACACTGTGTTTAGCACAAATCCAAAACACAGCCTCATACCAGCCACTGTGACGGAAATTACCTCTAGCACAGCTGAAACCAGCACAATTTCAAACAGCAGAAAGGAAAAAACAAACAAACAAACAAAATAAAAAAGGCCCCCCACCTTGTCAAATAAACAAGCTCCATTAAAATATGATTTAATTTTCTTTTCAAAAGTAATGACATATAACTGTATTTCTCTTGTTAACATAATGAAACTGAAAAAGGTAAGAAGAGTGAGGAAAGATAACAGCATGCTGAGGATGAAAAACTGATATCTTGTACTGACTCCAGCATACAAAGAAAGATTTCACATCTCTTCATCATCAGAGAAGAGAAACAGCCCAATGCAAAAGGCACAAATGTATGTCAGGTGAGCTGTGTCCATGCAAACAAGAACAGACACAAGTTTTCTGCTGCAAAAGGTAGTTCTAACCACATACAAAATATGGCTTCATAAGATAAAGCAGACTGCAAAACACATATTTATACATAATGCTATTCTGACAATACATTTAACAGTAATTCTACACTCTAATAACCCTTGACAAGAGCCAAATATTTTCATGGACCCCACTTTGTGTTTCTGTACAATCTTTTTGTCGATTCTATTTGATGTCTCATAGCAGGAGAAGAGAGAAGCGCTAACAGCTGAAGACAAATTCAGAGTACTGCAAGTCGTCACTGGAAAGACATGGAAAATTCTACCACAGACCAAATACCTTTCCATATGCACACAATAAATGAATGAAAGTTTCTAATGAAAGTTTTAGAAAAAAATATAGCTCAGAACTAAAAATTCTGAATGTTTAAGTATCACTGAAACTGAGGTAAACTAAATTATCTGTAAATGAAAACCCAATGGAATTGGCAGAATTTACTCTGTAGTGTTGTAATTCAACTACTGTGAATGCCAGATAGCTATAAGTGACCTCATTTAAGTATCAAGAATCATATTGTCTTCTGAACAATATATCCAACTGCCACTACTCAAAACAGGCATGTGGACCCATAAGATTTTTCTGGTAGACACTAGTCACCTGAAAAAGTAAAAAGCAGCCACAGCCACATTGATGGATGTGAAACTATCTGAATTTTTTTTTTTCTGAAACCTATGGTAAGTTTTAATGCTGTAAGAACAGTCTCTTCCACAGGGCTTGTATTTTCTAGCATACATATTTTTCAAGCAGCACTTACACAAGTGCATAGTTGAAATTTGTGTAGTTACACAGCATTCAATTATGTGAGATAACAAAGAAGTTTGTTGTTGTTCTTGTTTTAAACTAGGAAATATGAGTAAATTGAAACCAAAATGCTTTAAGCTAACATGGCAATTCCCAGAAAACCCTTATGAGGAAGTCACAGATGTTATTTTCCTTTCAAAATCAAGGAAAATTGCACTGTATCAGGCTCCAAATTTCCTGATGGTGTGATAAGGATGCTTGTACTTAGTATGATATTCCAATATTCAAGTGTAAGTTTAACAAAAGTAAGCTACTTCATTTGAGGATATGAAAATTCAGTCTGTTTCTGGAAATGTTTATAATAAAATTTTGTTTTCTTCACTGATGAAAGATGTAGTTCTCTAAAACCTTCAAGAAGATTTCAACTCCTTTTGAAAAAGAACAGTTTGGGAGCTGCTAACTATTGTATTTCTAATCTGGAAGTAATTTTCTGATTGTGGAGGAATCTCGTTGCTGTAGAATATCAGCAACACAAAAATACTGCATGCCAAAGCATTTCATCATTTCTGCTTCTCATTTCACAGGAATCCAAAACCCACCAAGAATGGAAAAAAAAAAAAAATAGCCAGGCTATTTTAAATCACTTATATGAGCTGGAATTACTTTTGTCTGAGCTAGAGTTGCAGATCAGATAGTATGGCTGTTACTAAGCAGACAGATAGGCAATAGGGTCCCTATCAGTAAAAAGCTTTCCCCCATCAGCTCCTGCCCCACCCGGACATGCACTATCTGCTGATACCTTCCCCGGGACTGCAAGGGCAGCCTCTGACCAGGTTCCATGTCTGGCTCAGGCAGCCACCTGGCTCTGACACCCAATGGGTCTGCCTTGAGCACCTTCCTTGTGCCGTGTTCCATCCACGTAACCATGTTCCTTCAGCCTCTTTCTCAGGTCTTTCAAATCAGGTTTCAGCCCAAGCCACCAACCAGGTTGGTTCGTAATGATTCTGTGATCTACCTTTCTTGCAGTTTCAGTTTTACCTCTTCGGTTAATTGTTGACCTGTGGTTCACACAAAGGCACCTTATTCTCTGTTCTTGTTTGCATTTTCCTGTTCTCCCTGGCTCACCATGCTCAGCCCCTTTGCACTGAACTCAGCTCCTGGCCAAAGTGATACCATCATACTTCTGGATCAATTGCTGATTTATGAGTCTGATGTCAAGGAACTCTATCTGACTTTGAAAATTTAAGATGAGACTGAATTTATTCCTCTTTAGTATCTCACATGTTTACATACATTTGTCCGCAGTCTCCAAGTAGTAACCTAAAAATTCAGTTTATTTACCTAAAAATTAGGTAAATAAACTGAATAATCTATTTGTTTCAAGTATCAATTTTTTTTTCCCAGAGAGACTTTTTAAAAGAAGTTTTATTTCCAAAAATGATACTGTAAAATAGTGAATAAATATGTGGCTATATTTGTCAATTCAGAATTATTTCCAAATAAAACATAATGGTTATAAAAGCAAAGATAAAGGTATCTTCACTTCCAGTTCTCCAAACTTAGTTTGAAGTCTGACAATGCATATGTATTGTTCCTTTTTTTGCCTACTGTTTTCACTAGCACGAGATGAAAGTCAATAGAAGCTCTCAGTTGTCTATGCCCAATATGCTGCTGCAGCTTGTTTTCTGCCAAAGTTTTTGATTATGAGAAAATAGAAGTGAGTTCCTTATCTCTCTTTCCTGTGGTATGGCATGCCAGCCAATAAAAAATGGTTTAGCTTCTTATTTAAGTGCAGAAAATTATGATTGATCCTGCATACATGCAGGGCTACTGATTCTCAACTGCGCCCAGAGAATACAAGGTGACTGAACGTGCTAGGTGTAGGCCTAATTTCTGAACAGGGAAAGGAATGTTTTAGTGTTTCTCTGGCTTACCGCAATTACTTGTTATAAGCAGGTAAAAATGCAATTTGGAAGTAGGTATTGTCCGGCAGTATATTGGACAGATGCTCTTCATCTCCATGAGGTTGAAATCTGTGTTTTTACTAAAGCAGCGTTTCATAAGAATGTCCTCTGGAAGGACATTGCCCTAAAGGACAGATCTCAAAAGGGACACCACCAGTGCTGTCCATAGACCTGTCTGCCTACAAATAGTTTTCTGTCTGCACTCCAATCATGATCCACCAAGAACTGAATTGCTCGGAGACAAAAAAATATTTTGCATATGTTTGTTTTCCATATGAGGATATATAAGACTGAATAAGTAGACATAGAAAAAGTACATTAAAACTATATTCTGTACCACAGCTCTTGTATTATAGTCTGAAGGATTGTAGAATTTAATGATTAAATACTAAATGCTTTTCTGTGTACATAGTACCTGACACCAGAGCACAATGCCAAGCTATTAGGTTCTATATCAAGGAGAGAATATTCCCCTTTCCTTTACAGGAAACATGTATTTTCAGTAGTTTCTGTCTTTGAAAGCAGAGTGGCTTCCTTCATATGCAGTCCAGAAACTCTGCAATTTCTTGTTGCCTAAAAAACATTTTACACCATGTTTTATTCAATAGAACTCACTTTACAGAATGAGAAATAGCATGCAAATAATCATGTATCTAAGGCTGTATCATGGTTTTATCATTATGAGACATGGTGTACTTCCCCTGAATTTTTGGTTTGATTCGCAGCCTAAGTGAGATGAGTGTGTTCTGTGTTTACGGCATATCATTGGGTAGAGCTTCAAGATCTTCTCTGAAATGAAAAATGTTACATATCGTAAATATGGATTATAACTTATTCAACATCGTTTATTATTTATATTAAACATACTCTGTTTTCTTAGGAGCAGAAACAAATATTTATGTTAGGTTAAAGCTGGTGGTTCTCCTATGCAGCAAATCCTATTCCAATTCAAATCTTTTGGTGCCAGACCATTTTGCAATTTGGATTTCATGCATACATTGTTACAATTTTGTTATGCTTTTAGTATTTTCCAGATACAGTAGAAATTAATAATATACGTCTAATACACCAATAAAAATTAAAATCACATAAAATCTTCCCCAAACCTGCATGAAGATGTAAATACACTACTTTTACTTTACTACTTTTATTCTCTAACGACTGTATGTAATTTCTGTTGACTGAAAAGTGATAGAATGAAAACACGAAACCAGTCTAAATGCTTAGCTAGAACGCTGAGCTACAGCAGTTCGTCAAGCAGTAGCTAATCTGCTTTAATTGCTTTTCATTGTACCAGTTTGATGCAAAACACAGATTCGTATGCATATTTTGAAATTGTGATACAGTTTTTTGTAGGTAGTGTAGTAGTTTTTACAAGTTCACAGTATGTATGAGTTAAGATGCATACAATAAACAAAATGGTCTTGTTTATTGAATGTATGGTATCTCAAGTTCACACACTCTCAAGGGTACACAGGATAAAATTCCTGATGTAAAATGATCTAGATCAAGATGGATTATAGAGGTTGCTATTAAGTCTGTGTACATAAAATAATTAGCTACATTTTCAAACTCCTAGAATTCTAGCAAAAAATATGAACATGCATTTCCCCAACATTTCTTCTGTTTATACAAAAACCCCTACAGACCTGGAAGTATTACTAGGTGTAAATTTCCTCAACTTGCAAAACAACATTAATTAGTTTGTTACTCCTACAGAAAGTTGCTTTAAAATTTGATTCATAAAGTTATTGAAAAATATCTGCCTCCATTTGAGTTTGACATTGCAAAATTACTTCCACAAGGACAGCTGCACTATATATTACAATGAGGAGTGATAATATGGTAAGTAAAAATAAATGGAACCACACCGATTTGGGGAAAAAAGTTCTTTCACTTTAAAAGGAAGGATTAAAATTGAATCAACTCCTGCTGTTTTAACAAATGTACGGTTGCAATAAGGAAGTATGAATTACATGGCTTTGAAAAAATCAGATTTGAAACACTTTTATTTGACTTTTGATGACAGGCTACTTTATTCTGGAATGCTGGCTTCCAGAGTAAAAAGAGGATTCACTGAGCACAACTTCCTGCAGCTCTTACTGTGATAATGCTGCCAAAATGTGTAACAATTTCCCCTGTCAACATGTTTGCAGTATAAATGAGCAGAATATATTTCACCCATTTGAATGGGTAGAATGAATATATTGCATTTTGGCAATTGTCTCAGTCAATATTAAGTACCATTTGATGTATTGTCATATTATCAAATGAAATTTATAAATTTTTTAAGCTTGCTGCCAGAAGGAATTTAACATAATTTAAAATTGCCTTTTCTAAATGAAAAATCTTTAATCCAGTTCTCTTATCTGAGCTGAAGGACAGATGAGGTAGAACTACTTAAAACATCCAGAAATGAAAGATAAGACTGTAAGCAAATTTAGGAGTCCGTATTTTTTCTTTTAAATTGATATTCTTAGTATATCAAAATCAATATTGTTCTCTGAAGTTTCTGATGCCCAACAAGGAAAATATCACCTTAGCTGACAAGATTTTATACTGACTCAAATGGAGTGTGCTGACACCTTCAAATAGAATGTCTGTCTAAGGTCAACAGTCAGGATTGTGTTATTTTTTTAAATCTTTTTTTAATTAATAAGACATTAATCTAATTTGCTGAGTGTTTGGACTTGTTTTTTATTAATCTACAAGTAAAAGTTAGGCTTTTAGAGTAGTGTTCAAGAAATGTAGATGTCCAAGGACACAATGTCTACCTCTGTGCCAGGAAACCCAAGTAACTTGTATGTTCTTTCTCCTCTGACAGATCTCTGATGTATGTGATGAGCAGAGAACTTCTGAGCTTCCAAATATTCTCCTTCCATCAACATAACAAAATCTGTAGCTCTGTGAAGCTTTACTATCTTCACATTAATGTCTAAATATTTTAAGAAAAACATGGAAGAATTGAAGCTGGCTTGCACTTAACTGAGCTGTAAAGGAAAAAACTGCAGGGGACTAGCAGGAATGTTTACTCCTTTATGTATCAGAGGCATCATTCTCATAATCAGTGCCAAAGTATCCTAAACCTTTTCGTTTCAAAATTTTGCTGTTCCTTTAAAATAAGTACTGATATGCATGTATTTACTTCTCTGTTAAGCTACTATACCTCACTCCTCACACTGCTGAGTTAGAAAATTCCATGAAAATTACAGTTTATATAAAATATTGTCTTGGTAAAATAAACCCCTGAAAGCATGTCAGACATTTAGCCTCCTACTCATTACTGTTACAATTCAATATGTTTTTATCTAACAAAATGTCTCTAAGATGCTCTTAGAGATCATGTGATCTCTAAGTGATACAAAAAGTGACTGGACTCTATGGAAAACTCATTGTGAAGCAGCATACATTAGAACATTATTCTGCATGACCAACGTTTCAGTGTAAAATTCACTCTCACAGAAGACGAAAAGGAAGCCTCGTCTCACCAGCTGAAGAACTGAAGTAAAACATGATTCTGCTTCGCTATCTTGTTTAGATTATGGAGGTAGAAAATTTGGTTTCCATACAAATCAAATTTAAAATCAGATTATTAAAGAAACAGGGCAATTATGATAATGTGTGAATTTTTTTTCAATTATGATCTTCAGTAGCTCGATAAAAGTGCAGTGAACTTGCAAAAGTAGACAGCTGGTGACAGATAGAAAGATAACCAAGAAAAGACAACTAATAGAGAAAAATGGAGTGAGGCAGGGAGACTAGCTTGAAAAATGTGTGATGTAGACATCTGGCCACTGACAGTGCCGTCATCCGTAGTGTTGACTTGGAACTGTCACTGGAAGCAAAGCCTTATCTAACCCAAAAAAACCCCCAAACAACCCAACAGAACTGTAAATACATATATAACTAAATAATGAACTAAATAAATCACAAGGCTGCAGAATATCCTAGGTGAGGGAGGAAATTTATCTCCCTGTAACTCCTCCTTGATATGTCTGACACTTGTGGCATTCTTGAACGCATGGCTGAGTTCTCTTTTTAAAGAAGTACTTGGAAGTTCTCAGTCTTATATATGTAAATATTTGTAGAACCTCAGTCTCCCACATCTCCACTGAAAAAAGAAATGATTGCATTGAAAATTCAGACTTTCTGTAACTGTCCCCAAAGACTTTTTCTGGATGAGAGCTCCACCATTTGACATGAAGAGAGGCACTCACATCAGAATTTGGTTCTTCTAGAACGTGGGGAAGTGGATTAAATTCTGAGAAATGTTAACTGGAAAAAGATTCCCTCCCAGATGCCAGCCTGACATAGAACTCTGATAAATACAAACTTTTTTCCTGATCAGATCCCCTAGAATCCCCTAAAATGCCTTTTCAAGTACATTACAGTATTTAGCTTAGATTAAGTGCTTCTTAAAAAATCTTTTCTTAGTCAACAGACTTCTAGCCATGTTATTTAATGAACATGGGTACTTTGAAGGCGTGGTCTTGGACACAGCAGCGCCTCTTTTGAATCTTAAGCCTTCTATTCTCAATTATCTGCCATCTAAGATTTACTTATTTGGCAAAGGTACCTCACAGTCAACAATATTAAGGTCTTAGATGCTGCTAACTAACTTTCAGACAGGAAATATAATTACTGTATACAAAGGTAGCTTGGACTCCAGACAAAACCACACTTATTGTTAAAGGTGACAGATCTTAATACATTAACCAAAATTTACAAGTTAACTTAGTTCAAAAATATCATGATGAATTTAAGTCTTTGAAAACCTCACTCCTGTGATGGATCAGCAGTAGCTTGACATCACAAAAACCAAATTTTGCTGAATTATTACATCATTCTTTTTCTTAAAGGAATATATGAGAAGTTCTTCTTTCTTGTCTTTTCCTTGAGCCTCACAGTTTCATTATTAGCAAGTCCTAATCCATCATTCACTCAAAGGGGAAAAACCCCTTTGACTTCAGTGGCAGTGGATTTAATCCTAATGGTGATAAAATATATTCCTGGAGCAACTTCAATGTTTGTGTGTGATGAGTCGCTACTTGCCTTGGAAAGCTTACACTACACTGCCTTAGCAGTCAGATAAAGAAGGACCCTGTTAATTTCTACAGGATAAATTTTATTCCTACATATATATATTCCTGAAATTAAAAAAAAAAAAATCCTCCGTAAAAAAAACCCAACAAACACAAAATGAAACAAAAGCCCACATAACCAGTTCCATAAGGAATATACTTTTTACCGCTTTATTACTTGTTGATAGATTGATTAGGTATTTTGACAGAACACTTTTACTTCAAAAATAAAACATGACATCAAGACATGAGGTTTTAACAGGGAAACATGAAGGAAAATCATGAAAGCAATAAGCAAATTTAGTAAACTCTTAAACAGTAAATTATGCAAATTGAAAAGCAGAACAAAATTAGACTGAACATCACATTTCTTCCCTGAAAATCATAGACTATATTATACTTTACATATTACACACATTGTAAAAGCACAGCCAGCCACAGATACTAGAAAACTTCACAGTAACAAGCAAAAGAAAATACAAAATATATTCCATACTGAACCAGTTATATTGAGGTTACAGCGTTTTCTAAGCTTGTTCTCATCTAAATTAGCAAGGCTCACCGCCACTCAAATCTGATTTGAATTGTTATTTGCAGTCCTAATTGCCAAAACCTCTGCATAAAACTAGTGATGGAATTCTACTTTCATTATCCCTCTGTTTCTGCTGATAGTTAAACACTCAATATAAAATGATCTTCCTCTGTTAAAACATACTGAATAAATTTAAACTGTCAGATCTTATTGCATTTATTACTATGACTCCCACAGCGGAGTATAACTAGTCATTTTCTTTTCAGGTACTTTCATCTGAACTTTTGTCATCAGTGAGAGACGGCAAAAGTTGAACCGATATTTTAAAAACATTGCACTTATTTTGCAACAGCCAAGAGAGCATTATGACACTCAGGTTTCGAATCACTAAATGTGATGGAAATATCTTCAAAGATGATAGTGGGATTGATTAATGGCCGAATCAACCTAGAGTAAAGTCTCTTCTTCAGTGGACTTTAGACAAACATTACATATGGTTATCAATAGAAACAAATTATAGTGAAGTTCAAAGGAAAGATAAAGAACATGGAAAATGACAGATCTGTGCCAGCTTATTAATTTGTGTTTATTTTTTTTCCTATAATCTGCTTTCAGTTGAGTTTGATGAAGAATCTTGATTGACTGATTAAAATTTACACAATTTACACAATAAATAATCAAACAAGCTGTAAATTTGCAGAAAATAAATATGTTTAAAGTGCAGTAGAAAGGGTTTTATGGTTTTTTAAGATATCAGTTTTAGAGTATGAAGTATAGTTATTTTAAAAAATATTTTTAAAGGCAGTAATACTGCCTATTTTTGTTAATGGTCTAAAGTTTATTTGATAAACATAACATAAACAGAAGAAATCATACTGAAATAGGATTTGCAGAAGATAGCATGTTTTTAAATTACATAAACAGGTATTGAATAAATACATTCTATCTCATAAAATCCTTTTAAGAATGTATACAATAATGTAAAATTTATATAGAATGTATATCGCAGAAATTCCTTTTTAACTATCAAAAACAATGAAATTATTTGTTTTGGTTTTTCCTTTCTCACAAAGCCCTCTTCTCTTGTGGAAATATCTGGAGACATTGACAGTGCTTTGTAAGACTCAAGAAAAAAATATCAGCCTATTAGTCTATGAGTGTAAAACTAAGGAAAGTAGAAACTAGAAATGGGGAAAACTGATTACTTTCCTTTCCTTGATACCGATATCCATATCATTTTGAATTCCACCATATTTTCACACTACTTTTGGCTCCTATTCGAAGATTCATGATGCATTTGTATTAATATTGTTATTTGAGATATATGTTCCTTGTGTTGCTCTAGGAGCTATGGATCTTAAGCAGATAGATGAGTATGATTACAGCAGGCATTGTAAAGAGTAATAATTTGTTGTGTAACTATTGTTTTTAGTAACCAAAAGATTCTCAGAGCATTAGTGATATTAGTCCTACTCCACCTGTGCTGTGTAAGGAAAATGTCCTTCAAATAAAAAGTTAGTAAAACTTCCCAAAAGGACAAAACCCACCACGTTCTTCCCTGAACTCTGAAGAAATAGGAGCAGAAACTGGATGACACAAGCTGTGTGCAATCATTCACAGAATCATAGAATCATTAACATTTGAAAAGACGTTCAACCTTTGACAAGACCTTTGACCGAACACCACCTTGTCAACTAATCCATGGCAAACACCACCTTGTCAACTAATCCATGGTGCTAAGTGCCACATTGAGTTGTTTCCTGAAAACCTCCAGGCTGGTGACTCTACCACTTCCTTGGGCAGCTTGTTCCAATGCTTGACCACACTTTAAGTGAAGAAATTCTTCCTGATGTCCACCCAGAACCTCCCCTGTTGCAGCTTGAGACCATTTCCTCTTGTCCTATTGTTGGTTGCCTGAGAGAAGACGCCAATTTCCACTTGGCTACAACCTCCTTTCAGGCAGTTGTAGAGAGTGATGAAGCCTCCCCTGAGCCTCCACTTTTCTCCAGGCTGAACAACCCCTGCTCCCTCAGCCATTCCTCACATGACTTACTCTCAAAACTGGGGAGACATGAATTTGAAGGGTAGACTACTTGGTGGATAAGGAATTGGCTGGATGGATGAAGCCAGAGAGTTGTGGTCAATGGTTCTATGTCCATCTGGAGGCCAGTGAGAAGTGGTGCCTTGAGATCGGTGCTCTTTAATTTCTTTATCAATGACATAGACAGTGAGATTGAGTGCACTTTTTGCAAGTCTGCAGATGACACGAAGATGAGCAGTGCAGTCAACACAACAGTAGGAAAGGATGCCACCCAAAGGGACCTGGACAAACTTGAGAAGTGGGTCCATGAGAACCCCACGAAGTTCAAGTCCACGTGTGAGGTGCTCCACTTGGGTTGGGGCAATCCCAGAAATGAGTAAAGACTGGGAGAAGAACTCATTAAGAGCAGCCCTCCAGAGAAAGACTTCTAGGTTTTCATGGATTAAAAGCTGGACATGAGCCAACAGCATGTGCTTGCACCCCAGGAAGCCAACTACATCCTGGGATCCATCAAGAGAGCAGGTCAAGGGATGTGATTCTTCCCCTCTACTCCGCCCTTGTGAGATCCCACCTGGAGTACTGTGTTTGGAGTCTTCAGGAAAACAAAGATGGGGACCTATTGGAACAAGTCCAGAGGAAGGACATGAAGATCATCAGAGGGCTGGAGCACCTCTCCTAAGAAGACAGGCTGAGAGAGTTGGGCCTGTTCAGCCTGGAGAAGAGAAGGCTTTGGGGACACCTCATAGCAGCCTTCTAGTACCTAATGGGGGCCTAGGAAAAAAAAGAAACACAGACTTTTTACATAGACAGATAGTGATAGGACAAAGGGGAACTGTTTTAAAATAAAAGAGGAGAGATTGAGGTTAGATGTTTGGAAGAAATTCTTTACCTTGAAGGTGGTGAGGCACTGGCACAGTTTGCCTAGAGAAAGTGTGGATGCCCCATCTCTGGAACTGTTCAAGGTCAGGTTAGATACGGCTCTGAACAACCTATTCTAGTGGAAGGTGTCCCTGCCCATGGCAGGGGGTTGGAACCAGGTGATCATTAAGGTCCCTTCCACTCCAAACCATTCTATGATTCAATGATTCTCCTTACCAGCCAGATTTTGATGCACTACAGGTGGTTTGGGTACGTTTGACCTGGGTTTTGGTGATACTGAATACTCTCAAAGGGTAATGAAAACACCAAAGAAAATGTAACACAGAGTAAAAGTAAAGCATGCCATTCTTTTCTCAAGTGCTTTCTCAAGTGCCATCACTTGGCGTTCTGGGATTTAATAATTGATTTTGTGGAAAAGGAATAAGAAATTGGGTGAAGTTTATTCTTTGTACCCACTCACATACAAGGCAAAAAAAAAAAATGACATAATTACATGGTTATAGCACAATTTAGTGTATACTGTCATTTGCAAGCAGAGAAGCATTTCTACCTGCAGACGGGATTTGTACATGCCTGTTGGGTTGCCAGATGTCTCGGATTACCAAATTACTCTCACACACAGTCAATAAAAAATGCAAGGATTGGAGGAGGTCTTCATAACTTCTATGGGTTGTTTGAATTCATAGTTTGGAAATTTTTCAAAACTACTGGCTCTTGTAGGACACTAGAAAACAGTGAGGACATTTTCTACCAAATTTTATCTTCTATGTAGCTATTAAAAATGTAATTTCTGTCACACCAGACCAATCGAGATTTTTCACCCTCCCACTGCTTCACAACATAATTAATGGAGCTACACTATGACTCAAGATATTAAACTACTGTAAACCACACTTTCAGAAGACATTTATAGATAAAATATAATGGTTTATTCTGTAGGAACTTTTTGTGAGATTTTATATTTTGTTTTCAGATAGGACAGGGAGGTATTAATTAGATCATACTGCTTATATCCTCCATATTTTTCTCAGTTCCAATCTAATTCTATGCAAGTTAAAGAGTTTTTCACTAGCTTTAGCAAGAACAAAATCAAAAGTTTAATGCCAAATGTTAATCTTAGTGGTCTATTTTTTCTCATTTATTATTGTAGGATATCTTAACACTAAGGAAATCAATGGGAATTTAGCAATTTATTTCATTGGGACTAGGTATCATTTGGAACTGTTGATCAGCTAACTGATGGGTTTTTGAATTTATTTCACTATTTTGAGAAGAAAATGTAAGGGTAAGCTTCACTAATTGGTTAAACACAGTTCAGGAGACTATTCTGTGTCACTTTAATGTGGCGGTGGCCCAGCCCGCCTTTGCTCTTGAAATGAAAGATATCAATTGGGTGGACTTTCCTGCCCGAGACAGGCTCAGAAGGTGAGCCCGACACTGAGGCTGCGGGCGGTGCTGAGGGCCAGCCTCGTCCCTGAGGCGCCACGTTTGGAAAAATCTCCTCCCCCAAGTTACTCCCCCTCATGTTTATGTAAAGTTCTGCTCTCCTGTATTCCCCCTTGGCCTCTTTGAATAAGTCCCTCCCTCAACCTTCTGTTATTGGTTATCTGTCATCTCAGGTCATTTCCCCTATTGGTTTATCCCCTTTGACCCTCCCCCTTTCTCGGTGCAGTACTTAAGGCACTGCAGCCGTGATTCTGGGCCCTTTGTTTGCTCTCAGTTCGGGGAATAAACGCCGGACTGCTGCTACAAAGAGTCCCTCCCTCCTTCTTTGCTTCTGCTGTTCGCAACAGTTCCCATCGACTGCTGCCAGCTCCACAGAGAGCCTGAGAGAAGATTGCAACATCTGCACCTTGCCACAGACTGCGACCCACCAGTCTGTCCCACTGCCGGGACACTTCGGCAAGTCGCCTGCTTGGCCTCCGGGCTGTCAGGCAGTCAGCTGCGACACTTTAATCATAGTTTGTTAAGTGCCAAAGGTAAGCCTTTTTATCATTTCTATAGATATGCTCTGTTTAGGCATTGGTCCATCAAGAAGTGAAATGGATCCAAAAGAAGAGCCATTAATGGGTACTTTAAATAGGCATAAAAGCTTCATGCAGTGAATACAAAGTTCTGGATAAAATCTGAATCATCATTAGGTAATACAGAAGCATGTAGGTACACTGTTAATTATTATTCCAGTTTGGTTATCTGAGATTTGGGAAAAAAAGTGTTTCAAATAAGAAAAAAAAGGCACAGTGTTCAAATAGATCAATTAACAAAATGGAAAGGGTAAAAATACAAGCTGTCTGTTGACCTTCCATACACTACTCAGTATATTACTTTAACTATAATTTGCTTCCTATGTATGTAATATAATTCTAGAATAAAATCCTGTACAAGAAATATGAAATGCAGAAGTACAAATTCCTTAAGTGAAGCAAAATCCAGATCTATTCGTGTAAATATTCACCTACTTGGAAATCTTACCCTTCTCTAAGTGAGTTCAGGTTTAAGAAAATATGAGGGGGAGGAGGAGGGAGGGGAAGCAACTAATTCTACACAAAAAACATACTAACTTGAGGTCAAACATTTGTCAGACTTCTGTTAAATTAAATTCTGTCCGATTTAAGGGGGAAAACCATATTTTTTTTCATTTGAGTCATGTTTATTATCATAAAAATTAAGGTAATTTGTAGACATACCAAGGGAAAACAGTAATTTCAATTAAATACATGCTATAATAAAGTATAGAAACCGCATTCAGCTACAATAAGGTTCTGTGAGTGTCCTGGTCCCAGTGACTGATATTTTTTTTAATTCTTCAGTTAAAATTTCTACTGCCTATTTATGCTCCAATTTCTATACTCAGGGTTTGCCCTTCTTTACTTGGTCCCAGACATTTTCCAGATGGAATTTCAATTTCAGCTTTATTTACTGCTTGCCATACTGCTGCTGCCTCTTCCCCCACCTTCTCAGGGGAAGTTTCTCCAATCAGATTATGATCCATATACTTTGTTATAGTTTCACATCTTGGGGGAGTGAGTCTCTGCAAAACTTCAGCAAGTGCAGCCTGACTAATTATAGGTCAATATTCATACCTCTGTGGAAGTCTGCTAAAGGTGTATTGTATTCCTCCCAAGTGAAAGGAAACTTTTCTTTATCCTCATTCTTCAAGGGAACCATAAAAAACATAGTCTTTTATATCTAGCACCACCATCAATGGGTGTACAGCTGCTTGCAAAGTAGCAATTAAATTTGCAATGTTTGGTACAGCAGCTGTTAGAGTGGCTGCATTAGCACTCAGGTACCAATAATCAATTGTTAAATACCACCTCCTGTCTGCATTCCCAACTGGCCAGACAGCTGAGTTATATGAGGAGTGAGTTCTGGAGATAATTTGTTGTTTCCCAGTCATGACTTCAGAAATTCCATTTTGTGCCACAGCAGAAATCATTATAATTTTTCAGTGAGGGAGTGCATTGGCTGCACTCATTAGTACACACATCGTAGTACACACATTGTAGACTCCGAGGTTCTACCAAGGCTGGGATCGATGTCTGATCCTAAGGACCACACATCAGCATTTAGCAGGTACATCCATTTAAAACATTGAAACCTAAAATATTTTCATGATGATCTTCAATTAAAATGTACGGGCTATCATCACCACCCAATAAGCCTCCACTTGCCAAAAAAAAGGCCTATTTTCTTTCCAAGTGTTCATCTTTTTTTTTTTTTCTTCATGCTCTGCAATTTCTCCTTAAGGGGAAGGAAGGGCTGTGTCCCTTTTTGGAGACTGATGCCAGAGGAGTTGAAATATGCTTCTTCCTTTCACTGTTACCTCATTTCTGGAACACCTCTTACATTTTCAAAGCCTCATCCAATCTGACCATGAACATTTCCAGTGATAAGGCATCTGCTACCTTTCTGCAACTTGTTCCAGTGTTTTACCACCCCCACTGTAAAAAAAAGTCTTCCTTATAACTAGTCTAAATCTACACTTTTTATCTGTTTTTACTAGCCCCCTTCAAGTATCAAAAAGTTACAAATAACATCTCCCTAGAGCCTTCTCCAGGCTCTGATGGTCCCATCCAGCAGCCCTCCTCCCTAACAGACCCATGTCTTTCCTGTACTAAGAAGTCAAGAGCTGGACACAGCACTCCAGGTGGGTCTCACCAGAACAGAGTAGAGTGGAGGTATCACCTCCCTCATCGTTCTGGCCAGGCTTCTTTTGATGCAGACTGGGATGCAGTTGTCTTTCTGATCTGTTAGTGCACATTGGCTGCTCATGCTCAGCCTTTCATCCACCAGCATCTCAAATTCCTTCTTGGCAGACCTGCTAGCAATCCCTTCATCCCCCAGCCAGTGTTAATATCAGGGATTGCTATGAACCAGGTGAAGGATCTCTCACTTGGCCTTGTTGAACCTTGTGGGATTCACATGGATCCACCTCTGGACCTTGTGAAAGGTATTACATTTTCCCCAGGGAGTTCTTGCACTCCTAAAGGAAAGATTATTCGAACTTCTTCATATGGTAATGGAGTTAAATCTACATTAGGTGTTATTTAGACAACTAGAAATTTCAGTCTCTAACAAAAAAAAATCTTCTGAAAGTGAAGTGTAGTGATAATGTCTTTACAAATTAGATTTCAAAAAGTGAATTTTAATAAATAGACTTAATTTCTCCTAGTATCATCATCTCTCTATTTTTCTTCCCTACAAATACACAAAGAGTAATTCTTGAAAGAAGTAGATGATATGTTGATTGGAATTCAGTGACTCCTTTCTTTCCCTTTTATGACCCTCAAATATTTGTCAGTATAGTCACTGTAAGGTCTCAGGAATAATTGCTTTAAAGAAGTCAGTGTTTACTATTTGCTATATTCTAAGGTTTTCAAAAGCTCCCAGGACGCAGAAATAAACTTTCTTTATGTGTGACACAAAAAACTAGATGAAGTACAAACCTGGATCTAGAGGCTTTCAGACCTGCTAATGTTAAATCAATTTATCAGCCTAGGCAGTTTCCATTACTAGGATAAAATGTGTAATTATTTTAACAGAGATCAGGACTTTCTTAGCATTATGTATATTATTAAAGGAGTTAGTTTTAGGCTGGTTTAAATTATTTTTTGAGAACATGCATTTAGGAACAACTGAGGTCTCTGTCAAGAAAGCAGGACTGTGAAACAAGAACCTAAGTTCTACTGATTGAAAGAAATTCTTCTGTCATAAAGATCTATTTGAATATGTCTCCTATCTTATTATCACTCCTCTAGACTATGTCATGTTTTAAAATATAAGTATACATGGATAAAATTTACATGTTATGACTGAAATGGTAATGCTTTTTGCATTCAGATACTATGGCAATGACCGCAGTACAAATATGTTCAGAGAATGAATGGTATCTGTTGTCAAAGATTCTAAAGGTCATCTTGTCCAATCCACCACTCAAAGACGGGAGTAATTCAGGTCA
Source organism: Edolisoma coerulescens (assembly GCA_013397115.1). Taxonomy (NCBI): domain Eukaryota; kingdom Metazoa; phylum Chordata; class Aves; order Passeriformes; family Campephagidae; genus Edolisoma; species Edolisoma coerulescens. Next base: position 2,225 of record VWZW01008205.1, on the reverse strand, counting down.
GGCTGTCTATCTCCCCAAGGGTATGGTTTCCACAGCCTTGCTGGGCAGCCTGTGTTTGACCATTCTAATTGTGGTAGGTATTTTTTCTCTAAGGTCTAATCAGAAACTGTTAGAACTGAGGTTTTTGCCCCTCATGCTTTTGATGAACACCTCTGTTTCCACCTTCAGCAGGAAGGATCCTTAGTACAGCATTTTAAAGAAAGTTATAAATGACACTTTTTTGTTCAATGACGTAATTTGGATTAGTAGACTGATGAAACATGAATTAAGAAAACAAAATATTTTGTAGATTGTTGCAGTGTGCAACCCCTAAAATCCACCTTCCAGTTATGGCGAGTTCCCACAGCCCCCTGCAGCACCAATGTACATTATGTACAAGCCCATGTTTATGTATTTCCCCTGTTCCATATGTATTATGTTCCAGAATGGTCTCCTCTCCTCAGTACCCCATTGGTTGTTTGTGTAAATCCCTCCTCTGTTCGATCCCCATTGGCTGTTCCCCTGTCGACCCCTCCCATGTTCCCTTTCCCTATTGGTTGTACCCCTTCACCCCGCCTCCCTTTGTCCCAGTATAAAATCCTTGTACCTTCCCTTGTTCCTGGTCTCCTGCCTCTGCCCCTTCAGAAGAGTAAACCTCTGGAACCCGTGCAGCAGACCCCTCTCCCCTCCTTTGCCTCCGCCTGCGCACCTGACCACCAGCCTGGGGGAAGCTCCCTCGGGTGAGGAAGCTGCGTCCTTGATTGTCTTTGTGTGTCGCCCAGCTCTATCGAGGGCGCCGCAGTTCAGACCTCTGGGCTTTCCTTGCCCGGGCTTGCACACCCCTAGCAGCCGGCCTGGCAGACTGCCAAGGGCATCCCAGTGGCCGGCCCGTGCTTGCCACAGTAGATGAACAGATTAATATATTGTCATGCTGTCTGTTCCTTCTTCTAAACTGAAGTCAGAGATTAACCAGAAGTGTGTGGGTGGAGCGCTTGCAGGGCATTATCTCCCTAGAGTGAGGAGATGTTGTCTGCATCTATCATTAGGTGCATGGACAGTATCAGTATAGAAAATAGTGACGTTAAAGAGTCAGACCCTCCATAACAGGAATTCTGTATATCCTGCCAAAGCACTGGTCCTGACAGCCAATGCTATGCACCTGCAAGGGAATAGCCCTCCATGGAGAAGTATAATTTTGTGTTGCAGAGAGAATAAATATTTCTCAGTCGTTGAAGATTGCTCTACTACTCTCCCATTATAAGTACATACATTTATAAATTATGTATTTTCCATTTTAAAGGTAGATGTGTTTAATAAAGTATATTTTAAAAATACATGAACCAAGACAGAAATAACATTCATTGCCCACTTAGCATCATCTTGCATATGTAAACTCAAATGCCTTGTCAAACTAATTTCTCAGACACAGTCAAAATGCTGAGCCTACCTAAGGAAAGAGAAAGAAAAAAAAAGGTATTTTAAGGATTTTTCGTTACTTGTGTGGGGAACAATGAGGGATCTTTTTCTGCATATGTGATTTGTCAGCCATATTTCAATCTGTCTCTAAGCGATGAGCATTTTTCTCATTTCTCTCCTACCTTATGACACCAATATTGGCATCTCTCATATATAATCCTTTGAACCATTTTCTAAAGCAGTTCAAAGTCCTCAGTCCTATGCAACTGCTTAATAAAAAGAAATTTTAAAGACAAACGGATTGTATTGATATAGTAGTGATGGGTTATAACTTGGTCAAAGGCAAATTATAACTTGATAATAGACTGAAATGTCTGAGAACAGCTAAAGAAAAAAGGTTAAAAAAACCTGCAAATAAAAAGCATATGCACCTGCTGCAAGGAAGTGGTAGCGAGGTGGGGTCAGCCTCTTCTCTCCTGTAACAAGTCATAGGTTGAGAGGAAATGGCCTCAAGTTGCCCCAAGGGAGCTTTAGAATGGATACTGGAGCAGATGTCCGCCCTGAAAAGGTTGTCAACACTGGAAGAATTTCCCAGGGAAGTGGTTGAGTCACATGCCCTAGAAGTATTTAAAAAGACATGTTGAGAGACATGGTTTAGCAGTAGACTATGAAGTCCTAGAGTACAGGTTGGACTCGATGATCTTGACCTAAATGATTATAAAAGTCTATAAGGAACTGATTGACTTTAATATAGGTATCTGAAATTCATGAATTTTCATATTTGATTCTATAGTCCTGTACCTCTGTTCCCGGGGCGGGCTGGCCGCGAT
>VWZW01008204.1:128666-165080 GCA_013397115.1 Edolisoma coerulescens | reverse complement strand
GATACTGGCGGGGAGGATGAAACCGGTGCTGCCAGTGGCTCTTCTGGCTTGGTCGGCGCCACTGGGGGGTTCTGTGCCGCTTGTCTGGGAGATGCCGCAGCGGGCGACTGCAATAATAATTCCCGTAATAGTCCTTCTATTGCTTCCAGGCACGCCGAGAATTGCACTCCCGCGTTTGGCTGCGGTAGCGCTGTGTGCGCTTGCGCCGTGGAGTACCCGGGTGTTGATACATGCGCAGAAGGGTAGCTGGAGGTATGTGCATGTGCGGGAAAGTACCCGGATGTTGGCACATGCACAGAAGAATACCCAGAAATATGCGCTTGCAGCGGACACCCCGATATGGCTGCCAAAGGCGGCTGCAGAGGCAACCGCAAAAAAACCAGCAAAGCGGCTCCTGGCAAAATCTCGGCTGCTGGGGTCGCTCACAACAATGATGCTGTCGTGGGTGCCAGCCCCATAGCTCCAGTGGAGGGTGGCCGCCCATGCGCATGTGACATGAAGGGAGGGGGGGTCTCCGGAAGGAGGAGGGACAGCGCACACTGCACAGGTGGAGGATCTTCATGTGGAACTGTGGTGGGCACAAGGCAGCGGGGCAAAAGGCTGGGTCCCCATGCAGCCTCCGCGTTCCTCCCTGACCCCTGTGATGTTCCAGTCTCTGGTAGTGCCTGAGAAACCGCTGGAGATGACAGCAGAGAAAGCCCTAGGGATACGGCAGTCCTGCTAGCCTGAGATTGTGTTCTCTCTAAATGCTCAAGTCCCAGTAAATTCATCTCTTTCTCCGAGCTCCCTTTGCTTTGTTCATCCGTCTTAATATCTGTCAGTAAGTAATATAGAAACTGGCAAATGTGAAGGAGATCAAGGTGCTCGTCCCCTTCATATGCAAGCTCGCCAGTTATCTCTAGTCTTAGGGATTCCCAAGTCTTGAGATTAAATGTAGTCCCTAAGTCTGCTGAGAATCCATTATCTGCTGCCCATGTAAATAAGCGAATTAAGACTTCCTCTGATAAGTTGCTTCCAGTGAAAGTTAAGACATTTTTCCAGGCAGAAAGTACCAAGCTTTCTGTCGAGTATTTTTGACCCATCTTTTCAGGTTTTGTCTAAAACTCTGGTGCTCCGACTAAGGTTTCATCCCCACTCCCCGGGGGGGGAGTGGGGGGTGGGCAAAAGAAGAGAAGAAGAATCCTTAGTACCTTGTCTAGGCTCGCGGTGTCTTACGCGTCACCAGATGTCGCTGCTGTGCCGGGACGGCGAGAGAAGAAACATGCAAAGTCCAAGACTCAAGGATAAAAGGAAGCACTTTAATAATCTTCCAAAGGCTTTTATATGTTAGTTCAAAAAAGTGTGTTAAATGGCATAAGGTAATTGGTCCTTTGGCCATCCACCCCTTGAGGGGATTGGCCAAATTCTAAGACACCCATTTCTAAATATTTTCTAGTTAGTACCATAACAATGCTGCAAAACAACTTGCAAGATAAAGGAGTTAGTTTACAGAAACTTCCAACTGTTTTTCAGCCAGTGTCTGTGAGGAAGCAAAGACTTTCTCACAGACAGAGGCAGAAAGCTGGAAAATCTTTCTGCAACCCAGGTTTCAGCGTCCATGCTACATTAGTGTTGAGGAGTTTTTTATGTTACTGAATTTTTGGTAACAATGGAACCAAAAAATTGCATGCTGTTTTCTTTTTTCTTAGAATCATAGAATTATAAAATCATTCAGGTTGGGAAGACCTCTTAGATCATCAAGTCCAACCATTAACCCAATACTGCCATGTTCACCACTTATCCTTGTCCTTAAGTGCCACATCTACATCCTGATTTTATTTGTCTGTGTTCAAGGTCATAACATTCTTCTTGTCCAAAATACTTTGTTACTCTAGGGAACCAAGCACCGGTGTTTAGCCTGGGTGATTAGGAGCTGAGGAGTAAATTAGAGAGGTACAGAACCAGTCTGCTGGTGAGAATGGAAGGGCTGTAAACAGTTCCCTGGCATCTGAGTGGCTGCTTGCTGCTGGGAGAAGCCAGAGCCGTGGCTGACTCTACCCCAGTGTAAACCAACTATTGGTACATAAGGTCGTGGACATAGGCTGGTATTTGCATGATCAGAATTTGCTATTTTGTCACTCAGTGAAATTCACATGGTTCAGTTAACATCACATTTTTATTAACTACTTGATAAAATGCAAGGCCTGTTTAATCAAACAGCTGCAGTAATTTCTATAAAGTGATAACTGTTGTGCTGGTTTAAAAACGAACCAGTGGGAGACTCCAAGTCAGAATAACAATTTAATAGGATAATTAAAAATAAAGGTAGAAAACACTGATTTAAATTGACAGAGTCAGGATACAACCTGACACCCTGTCAGTCAGGGTGTTGGTAGCAGTCCGATTAAATGGCTGCAGTCCTCCTGGAATGATCATTCTGTTGAAGCAGTGATCCTGTAGAAGGGTCTGGTCTTCCTCGGAAGGTGCAGTGGTGGCTATGTAGTTCTCATCCTCTGGGAATCCAGTGGAAAAGGCTGCTTGTGGTGTTCGAAATCTCAGCTTATATCCAGGATGGAATGCTTGGTTCCTCCCTCTGGGCAGAGCATCTCACAATGGGATGATGTAATTTTGTCAGTCATGGTGTGAGACTAGATGGCCCATTAGCAGAAGATAGTCCAGAGGGAGTTTATCTATGAGTCATGCGGCAAGGCCTTGATGGGCCCATTAACAGACGATAGTCCGGAGGGAGGAGGCAAGGAATACTACCCCACTTGGTTTCAACAGCTCATGAAGATGGTAATAGATTACATTGCAACCCAGGACAACTGTAATGTAACATTTGTAATAGAAATTTGAAGTTCTGTTACCATTTTCACTTATATCAACCAACATTTGGAGTTAATGAGAACTGCAGTGTCAAAACCTGCTTTTGTAAGAGAAGACTCTTATTTCTGTCCATGTCATGAAACTGCCTTTCAGCCCGTAGCTGCCTGGATTGTGTCTTTTCACTTGATTTATGAGTTTCACAGTTCTCAAACTCTGCCTCTGCTGTACTTTTATCTTTTAGAATGATGTTTATGTAATCGGCTGTTATAGTCTTAGGATATGATAAAGTCAATCTTTTTAGGGAGAGGTAATATCTTCTGTTAGACTTTGTGATTGCACCTGGGGAAACAAGCAGAACTCTTTTTTGAGCCTATCTGTTTTTTGTTGTTTGGGGTTTTTTCAAACTAAATTGATACACAACTTCTTCAATTCGAAGGAAAGGAATCTTCAAAAAAAAAAAAAAAAGAAAAAGGGAGTGTGAAAGAGAATATGTTTTCTGTTTTAATCCTTGCAAAACCTTCTGTGGTACCGTAGGTAGCATTCGCAGAATGCTGTTTGTGTTCTAGGGTCTCCTCCTTGACACCTACTTGAACTGTAATTTGCAGCTGAGATTAGTGATCTGATCATAATAAGCTGGTAAAGAAAGGCAGGTTGTCATGCTTATTTATCTCTACGTTTGCATGAGATATACATCTGGCATATATGTTGTGTGTAAGATGGACCTCATATGATTGTGTTCATGTTCTGTGTTTCTTTTTGTTTCTTTTCTTTGCAGACTGCCACATTAATACAGGATGCCTGCGCTAGAACATCAGCTAGACTTCCCTGCTTCTCTTCTTTCTCCATTCTGTTTCAGTCCAGGATTCATTTGTATATGAATTGCAGTCTCCAGTCTCTACAAACATCATTGCTGTTTGGAAAAAAATTTCTGCCATAACCCAGACTGTAGGGAAATCTGATGTTTATACTAAGAAATGGTATTTAGTGGATATAGGAAAGTAAGAAGGGCCACAAGTACAATCTTTCTTCACACTGACATGGACTACTGCAAAAGTAGTTGTAATGAACTACAGTTTTACAATACAATAACAAAGACAAGTTCCAAATCTAGTGGCCAGTATAGATTCATAAACAGGCATAGATGCATGCACTCAGTATCATGAAGTGTAAGCCAAGAAGGCATGTAAGTGTTTGGCTCTCTAATGTGGTACAGAGCAGAAGACAGGCTTCAAAAACATCATACATAATGTTGAAACTGGCTCCCTGCTGACTCTACTAAAAGTGATTCATCCAGAAGTGGAACGTAAGACCTGGCTGTCCTTTCTTCACCCTGCAACTGGCAAAAAAAGTTTAGAGGAGTTTATGGGTGATGACATATAGATTTGGTCGATAGCCTCTTTACCTGGGAAAATCTGTATTGATATAGAAAACGTTTCAGTACTTGACAACATGGAAAACTTGGCTACTTGCTTCACTTGTCAAGTGAAGACAGGTGGAGTTGGGGAGGGAGACTACTTTATTAACTCAACACCAAAAAATAAAAAGAAATTTAAAATTGCACATTAGCATTCAATTGCCTACATTAATTGACTTATTTAGAGGATAGAAGACATACTACAATATTTCTCAGTACCAATTTACACTGTGTGTCATAGCCATATAGTACAGGCTTTCAAACTTAGAGGACAGATGAAGTTTTTTGAAGAATCTGCTACCTAACTGCTTCCCGACTGCTTCCCTTTAGTCACCTAAATTTGCTCAATTTTCTCAGCTTTTAATTAGCAATGAATCTACAGCAGTTCACATTTTTTATTGTAATCTGCAGAGTACTGAATACATGTAAAGACTTGAATTTTTATTCCTAGAAGAGAGTTGGATTCATAAAAATTTGTCTGTAGGTATTTTCTTTTTAACGGTATACTTCTTGCCAGAGGAAATCAAGAAATCTTTCTGACAGAATTTGTCAGATTTCAGTTTCTAATGTAAACCTGTACAATGCAGGTTTATTATTAATTCATGTTAATTCATCATTTAACTTTTCTGAGAAAGATTTCCAAAGATCCAAAGCAATTAGTGACTTTACTGAATCTTACGATTTAAGTGCTGAGTGCTTAATGCATACTGGGAGGAAATAACAACCACAAGGTTCTAATATGAGATTGTTTAATTCTTCCAGGTTACATTGAGATCTTTAGATGAAAGTACTGTAGTATATTGTTTAATAAATTGACTGATTTCTTCAGCCCAGAAGAAATTGTTACATTTTTTTTGTTTGTTTGCATCACTTGGGTAGATGTAATTAACACACACATGCCTGCAAAAAATATTCCTGTTAAGGAATAAATACTGGCACCAGTTATATCCTGCTTATTATTTTATTTACCTTGGTTGAGGTTAATAACACAACATTTTGATTCAGGAGCAGGCTAATTTTGCTTGCTCATGTATGTAGTCTTATTGCTGTGATGAAAAACTTTTCAGCAAGGCTTTCCATGATAAGTTTGTTGCACAGGAACTGGAACAGTAGTTTAGAAGTCATTCTGCTTGTATACTTGCCTTCCAGGCATTTGATCATTACAGAAGACAGCAATACACAAGTCAGTGATAAATCACTTGAGTTTCACTATTGTGAACTTATCTTCAGAAAAGAATCATGTCAGGAATCAAAAGGTTGCCTCTCTATATCAACCTTGTACTATGTAGCAGAAAATATTTCCTATGAGAAATGTGAATAAATGTGTAACTTTTGCCATTAAAATGTGTGTTTATTTTCATTTTAAAGAGAGCAGTAAAAGGTGCTAGAAGGGTGAGAAATTTGCTGGATTGAAATGACCACCTGATTGCACATCACTGAAGTTTTTTTGTCCTGTTACAGCAGGGCTGGTTCAGAATAGCAAACTCAGACATAGATGGAAGTCTTTAGCCTTAGCAAATAGAGAGTTTTGTAAACATGTCTTTCTGAAATATTATTTCAGAAAATATACACGAGGAAGACCTGAGATGCTTAGCCATGTCCTTCCTCTGCATTTTGAATTTATAATGAAACCTGAGGCACTGCAAGTTTAGAACGAGTTGGAGAATTTCACTGCAATTATGCATTGGTCTGTCACTACAGCAGCAGTAATGGCAAATCGTACTAGTGATTCATAGTTTCTCATTTACACCCAGGCTTGCGTCATGTACTGTGCTGCCTACTTCCTTTCTTTTCAAGTATGCTTTTTTCAGACTGCTTTATTGTTGACTGGGAAGTGGAGCTGTTCCTGATGTATTCCTAAGGAAACATCCTGTACAGGAAGAGACATTTGTTTTATTTTACATACAGCTGCCAATATACTTTAAAGTGGATGGTGTCCTCATTTTTTTTTCCTTTCCTTCCTAACCTAAATTGATGTTTAGGCTCAGTTTGTAAGTCAGGCCTGCTTAGAAAAGGTCACCTGAGGCTCACAGAAGTTACTATAAGTATAAAGTTTTCAAATCTCCTTAAGACCTCTTAATCGAGAGGTTTAAGGCATCTATTTATTGATCTATATGCAATTAAAATGCATTAAAGCCCCAAATACAAATTAACTATGCTCTTCCTATACTGGTAATACGAACAGCTACATTACAACATAAGAAGTAACCATGTACTTTAGAAGGTGATGTCAAAGCTCCAGTGAGATTAAAACTTCTGCTTCCAGAGATGTCACAGACAAGAGTTTCTACTGACAAACAAAGCATAGGACTCACAAATGTATCACCATACTAGGCTGCTGTTTTTTACTTAAATTCTCTATCTCCTTTCAGCTGCTATATGTCCTTCAAGTCAATATGTAATTCTTTTCTTGCCATTCACGGGAGTGTGATGAACTGAAGCTAATTTCTTTATCATAAGACAGGGCAGGGGAAAAAAGTATGGGATTCTGATGCTGTACCTAAAACATCAGCAGAAAGGCTTTTGCTATTGCTGTTATATTGTCTCTGAAAAAATCAGAGGAACACTGATTCTTCAGGATTACGTACCAGCCATTTAAAATTTGAGAGTGATTTTTCTAAAGAGACAATTTTTGAGGCAGAACAGGTACACCTCATCAGCAACACTGTATTTTTGAGGCAGAACAGGTACACCTCATCAGCAACACTGTAATACACGCACATTGCCCCAGTACAGAAACTATTTGTGAGAGCAGGGTTTGAATTCAGAATTTCCTGGATCTATCCAATCTTGGACACTTTCCTGAAACTTTGAACAATAATACTAGTTATGGCAAGATGTTCTTTTTCTGGCTTGAACATGTGTCCAGTGGGAACTGGACTGGAGACCACGCAAATTAGTAGCAATCAGTTATTAGTCCCCAGAGCTGGAACAGTTGGAACAGTTACCTGAAGAAGAGTTCTTTCTCTTGCAACTAATGCTTATATTTCTCAGTGTTCCTTAGGCATAACATTATTTCTGGTTAGCTGAAACTGTTGAAATTGAAAGGCTCTCTTTTTATTCAAATGTTTCATTCAGCATATGTCAAGCAGGATTACTGAGCTGAAAAAAAATTTAAAATAATAGTTTTTATAGAAATCTGTTCAGATAATTTTGCATTTGCCAGTTTTCTCTCTCTCTTTGCACATTCATGGATTTTTCATGCAAACAAAAAATCACTGTCTTCCTAAAAGAACTTTAGAAGTGTATAATAAACAATATTGCATTTCCATGAAGATTGCAAAGAACAGCTTTTGTACCTACGCAAAATGCTAGACACAGCTTTCCTTTTCTTAGGGCATTTTCGGGGTAGAGTATATTTCCATGCTGTAAATAATAGATGAACTAGTCGTCAAATTAAATGCATTAGAAAACAGAAAAAGAGTAGTTTATCAGTATTTCTTTCCAAGTAATCTTATATGCATTTTAATGATGTTCTTTCAAGGCCTCCTAGGTTTTGTTTATCTGATTATTCTGCTGTCTTTCTCTCAACTTTTGTATCTGCCAAGACACTGTCAAATTAATCGCATCTGTGATTTAGTCCAAAATGAAACAACCGATGTTATTATTGCATGAGTTACATGTCCTCTGCGTTATTACAGAAGGCAGTTGACAAGAGAGAGAGACCCCAATTATTATCTGTGCATAAAAACTTTCAGGAAAATCCTAGAAGAAACATTTTTTCAGAAAATAACTTCAAACTGATTTCAGACTTTTAAGTTATATCAATGCTAAGTATTGAAGGCCTGTATTTTTTTGCTGATGCAAGAATTATGAACTAGAATTTCCAACGGCTTTTGATGTACTTTTATTGGCATTATAAAAGAAAATCAAGCTTCACTAGAATGTGATTTTACCATCAGTTGTCATAGATAGTAAAGCTTCCAGTATACTCGTTCCTCAATGGTACAATGAATATAAGTAATTTGGAGCTACGATGTCTTTCTAGGGTGAATTTCATTTGAACTGAGGGAGCAAATTCGATCTATAAAGGGCAAGAAGGTGATAATTACTTTCTCTTGTCTGGCGTAGAAAAGTGAAGTAGATGAGATGACAAATCTCTTGAGCAAAACACTCCCTGCAAAGTAGTTAGAGAAAAGTCAGAGTGAAGGTTTACTGTAACCTGACAAGCATACAAGCATATGCTGTGAGTGGGGTTTTTTCTTTTTCTTTTTCTTTTTCTTTTTCTTTTTCTTTTTCTTTTTCTTTTTCTTTTTCTTTTTCTTTTCTTTTTCTTTTTTCTTTTTTCTTTTTCCTTTTTTTTTTTTTTTAAATTACACAAGCTCAGTTGAGTTATCATAACATGATTGAAGAACTTGGTTAATATACAGACCAAAACAGGTGTAGCTGCGTTAACTGTCTTTGCTAAAGTTTGAATTCCCTTTAGGCTATACACACTGTGTGAGCAGGACTTCAGTTGTCAGATGCAACTTCATGGTGGATTTTTGCAGCCAACTAGCATAAATTTTGGGGAAGAAAATCTGGTTTTCTGTGAGCAGAGAGAAATAATTCATGTGTGTACACTCTTTAAGTACTCTGACAGCCCTAGACTCTAAAAATTTGTATGCTTCTCCTGGGCAGCGGATTTGGTCACATTGCATGATGCAGTGGGATGTAGTTTGAAATATTGGCTGCACCTTAGTGCTCAAGTGAAGTTTGGATAAAGAAGAATATGGCATTTTGAAAATGGGAGCAAATAGATACAGTGGCTTATTGGCTGTGTGGCTTCACATGTTCCCTGTCACGAAAGAGCATCACAACCACAAATACTGCCTGCGCATGCTGTCTTGTTTATTGTTCTACTGAGAGGGGGAGCATTCCTTTTCAGACAATCTCCATTTACAATATCTCATTTGCTCAGAGCAAGTGAGGACAAAGGGAAAACTGATACTAAGTACATGCTGTTCATATCTTCTCCAAATGTGATAACTATTCTTATATGCTGCAGCAACTCACTCTCTCACAGGAAAATACAATGACTCATAAAAAGGAACAAAATAAGGATCTATAACAGAAACACACTGTCCCCTGAGATGGTTAAACAATTTATAAGGCTTGAAAGAACTTGACATTTCTTTCACAGGTGGACTAGTGGTTAACTTTGTGGACTAAATTAAGGAAACTTGATATTTTGCAGGTTGGAGTTAATACTTTGCTCTCTGGACTATAGTTACTTAGACACAGCATAAAAAGAAGAGGAACAGAGGCCAGAAAAACTCATTAGTTAGCTGAGTGTGTTTATTGTGATATTACATAGGGGACAACCACAGAAACGAAGAGATTTATTCAAATTCAAAATGATATTTAGTACTAGGAATAGAAATTGAATCATTTAGGCATTCCTAAACATTGTTTTTAGCCATTGCTTTGCATCTGCTGATGCCAAAAAATTTGCCTTTTATATATTTTTCATATATTTGTAGCTCTGTAGACTATTATTGCATAGTTATATAGTTTCTTAGCTAACTACCCTGTTAGGTTAGATAAACACACGCCTGAAATCTTATTCTAATCTTGCTTCTTCAGTGAACCAAGGCCATGTCACTTTCCCATGTATTTAGACATAAACAGTGTGGGGCTAGAAGCAAGAGGGAGGCTTCAGTAGGGGGCCAAACCAAGAGGGGAATTATTTCACGAACTGTACTTCTAATTGGGGATTCTTGTCAATTACACTAATTTGCTAAACTTATAAATGTGCCGAAGCCCTATATCACATGAACCTTCTGCCATAAGTGCACCCGGAGGACTTTCAATAAATGGTAACTACTTTTTATCATTTTAATATTGTTTGGCTTGTGATTTTAGGGCTGAAAAGGCATCACTGCTGATTATCTAATTTGACCCTTTTCCTTACTGCAGTATGAAATAGTATCACTGATACAAGGATGAAAAGGGTTCGTTTTTTTCAGTGTGTAATTTATGATTTGGTTCTTGGAGTCTTGTAGTCTGTAGCCTAATTTAATGTCTAGTTTAAAAAGACAGATTTAATTAGATTTAATGACTTGTTTCATCTAAAACGGAAGTTATTTTTAATTGATCTATTTATTCCATGAAGTACAAATCAAAAGTTATTTTACTTCTTCTATATCTCAGTAATGTTTTATCGTAATTCTTTTGATCTTCCTGTTGTGTTAAGAAACTGAGGTTCAATATTGAAGTTTGTAAGTGAAATATAGTAAAGTTTTATGTTGAAAGTTGAGGAGCAATCCAAATTAAAATTAGGCTGTCTCATATAGTTTCTCCAATCTAGAACCAAATATGGATGAAATGCTTTAAAACTGTGTTTAAACTGGAGTAGTATGGTTAGTTTTGCTCTGGCAGAAGATGGAAAGGAATGTTTTTTGATGTCTCAGGACATGTGCTAATTCCTCTTGAATGCTTATAACTTGTGGCTGGGAAGGAGGACCTTCAAGGAAAACTCTCAAAATATCCTAAAAGGCCTACCTCTGCTCCTGAGGTATTTTTGGATTGATGGAAGCAGAAAATAACCTGAGGTATTTTTGGATTGATGGGAAGTAGAAAATAATGTCATTCTGATCCCTCATGTTACTTTTTACCCCTTGAGTCCTGTAAACTGGTTTAACTCTCATTCACTTGTATGAGTTAAGAAGTCACTTCCATGACTTCTTTCAAAGTCTCAAAGGAAAAATTCGTCTTCTTCAGATAAACATCCAGACTTTGAACACTGTTGTTCTTAACCTCCTAATGTTGTGAGTTTCAACTATGAAAATCACAGAAGTCTCCCCAATTTTTTTTTTAACTCTGTGTTTAACTGGGGAAGGAAAATCCAAAAAACTTCAGCTACATGCACACTGTAAGAAAACCACTGAGATTTTCAGAGAATTGATTGCTGAACTTAATTAATTGGCAAAGTACTGACAGTCAGGTAGTGCCTGTCACCATGCAGCACACTCCCCACCTCAAGCAATGCATTGCTCCCTCCTTACAGGTTACTGCCTCATTACACAATTGTGGCACATGGGATCAAGCCCTGGAATTGCTACTTTAGAGATAGTGTTACTGGCTTGAACTGCTGTTGTGGTAGTATCATAAGGGCACAGGATGTGTGTGTATTATTAGGTCTCTGACAATCCTGAATGCTGAAAACAGCTAAAACTATTACTTTCCCCAGCTGTCTGCCTTAGCCACTTCTGGACATTGTCATTCCTGAACTCGGTATGTCTCATCCCATCATGAACCATAATACACCAGGCTGAAAAGTGCAGGAGCTGATTGACAAAAGGATCAGATATCCATGCCTGAGGGGCAGTATCCCTCTCAGAGGGGCAGGGTGGGTGAGTGGGAGCCATAAATGTTTCAAACTTCTGGTTTTATCTGTCACAGACTGTGTGACAATCTTCGTAAAGTATTGTAGTAGATGTTCGCTTCAGTGCAGGAAAATCAAAGTTTTAGTAAACTGAAATGTTTTGAAATTCTGACCAGTAACATGCTGCTAATTGAGTGGGAAGATGGTGTATGAGTATATAATTCACATTGCTTCTTCTTTTCATGGTACAAGAAAGAGAATTCTTGGCAAAGCTGGGATTCTCTAACATCACAACAATTCATATGATATCTTTCCTAAATGCAATAAACAGCTCCCTGCAGTTTCCAGTTAAAATACTTATCTTTGATGAATTGTGGTTTATTTTACTTTACTTATGTCAGTCTGGAACGGAACAATAGAGGACTGTAACCAATACTGCTATTTATTTTTCAAATTTTTCCTATGGTACTGTTTCAAGAAGGACTGTGTCAACTTAGTGGTAATTAAAATCAAAAATGCAAGCAGTCAACTTGGTTTATTGTACTTTGCTGTAATAAGTATTCTTCCATTTCTTGATACAGGGCAAAATACAAACCAACAACACAGCCATTAAAAGAGTATTTCCAGAATTGAGGGAATAAGTTGTTCACAAAATGAAAACACTCATTACTCACTTTGATTCAGATTTAATTTTAAAATCAGGAATTACATTATAAGTGTTGTCATGCTGCAGTCTTTTACTAATTACATTACTATTCTCCAGCAGGTGTAGTTGCTTCAGAAAGTTTAGTCAGAATTCATATGCCTCTGAAAATCTGTTTGGTGAAGAAAAATGTAATATAGTACATTGGCTGGTACTCATTTTCTGGCTTTCTAAACCATTCCATTGCTATTCAAGGATTTGCACTATATGTAGCCCATATCCATTGCGATGAGTTTATGTGGAAGAGCACTTTCAGATTCTCATTTGTGTAGGACAACAGTGATTTGTCATCACAGACCTAATCTGACCATTCTGTCAACCAAGCAAGAACTTCTCTGACTAGGTAATCAGTACAGCTGCAGTATATATGTCTTGGTTTGAAAGACAGGTGTCTGTTCAGGAAGGCAGGAGCCTCCCTTGGAATGGAAAATATAACCCCCTTCCCTCCTAATTATTATATGAGGAACAGGAATAACAGTTCTTTACTAAAATATATATATGTAAAAAACAAGGCAAACAAACAACAATAACTACGGCAGTAACAATAAACAGAACCAGGAACCCAGTGACAGCTTTCTCTTGGCTGTCAGGCACTTTCCCCTTTGGTGCAGTTACGGTCAGAGCCGGCAGGGGCAGCTGATCCAGGTGCCCCAGCAGGATCCTCAGGAACAGCAGGCTGGAACAGCAGGGATGACCCCAAAATCCTGGGTAGTAGACGAGATGTATCAGACTCCACAGCTGCAGCGGGAGCTCTGGGATGTCTCGGCAGGCAGGGGGTGGGGAGCTACAGTGTAGCGAAGTCTCACAGCAGCAGCAAAGGAACGGTGGGCGCAGGACAGCTGCGNTCCCGTCTGGGCAGGGCAAGTGTGATGGTTCTCCTGCAGCTGCAGGGGGCGCTCAGGAGCGAGCTCGGGGAGCACTCGCTAATGGTGGAAGAAAAGCTTGCTTCACAAATCCCCAGGGGCAGCTGATCCAGGTGCCCCAGCAGGATCCTCAGGAACAGCAGGCTGGAACAGCAGGGATGACCCCAAAATCCTGGGTAGTAGACGAGATGTATCAGACTCCACAGCTGCAGCGGGAGCTCTGGGATGTCTCGGCAGGCAGGGGGTGGGGAGCTACAGTGTAGCGAAGTCTCACAGCAGCAGCAAAGGAACGGTGGGCGCAGGACAGCTGCGGCCCGGCTCCCAGCAGGACAGGGAAAGGTGGGCTTGGGGTCCCGGGGTCCCCTGAGGCACCCAAGCAGATGGTGAAAAGGTCCCTCTTGTAGTGAGGTAGGGTGTTAAATAGGGTCCCAGTGCAACTGCCGCTCCAGCAAGCAAGCTCCACTCATGGTAGAAGGAAGGCAGCAGAAGGCAGAGCCCTGCATGGGGATCAATTCTTCCCACAGCGACTGAAGCTTCTGTCCCCTCTGAATGATGAGAGAACAAGAGAGCTAGGCGCTCCACCCAACCCCTTCTTCCCAGTCCAGATCTCGCAGCATCTCTGCCCTACACGGGAAAACCCCAGGTAAAAGAGGGTAGCCAGCTGGAGCCCTCCCCCTGTGGCCAGGTCTTTTTGCCTCTCTTAAGCATCCACTAAGTATTGTCTCCTAGCAATACGTATGGGGAAAATTCTTTAAGAGAAAAAGAAAAAAAAAAAAGGACAACTCCTAAAACCCCAACAATATGGTACTGGTGGTTTTGTATCACAGGAATGGCCTGCTGTGCATGGATTTTATAGACAGTCATTTTGCATCAATCTCTACTTGTACTTCAGTTCAACAAGTTGTGGATTTATTGCATATAAGATGACCTACTGCACTGAACATGTCCTGGGGCCAAAAAACACCTCAAACCAAAAATGGCTTTACATTTGTAGCAGAGAGCTTTACTTGTGCAAGAGATGTCTATGCAATGGTTATGGCCACGTAGCCCTCATTTCACTTAGGTGAAAATTACATCTTTCTCACTGTGAACTAGGTTTGATGTGACTAGGAAACTGGAGTTACTGTGTATGTCCATGCTGGCAAAAGTGAATAGGCACAATTTTCCAGGAAATAATAAACCACATACTATTCTTAAATTATAGCCTTATACTGCATAAAAGTAGTATGAGCAGGAGCAACCAGTTAAAGTGTTGGATTCTTTAGCCCTGTGTTTTGTTCACTTCTATTTGAAATTACATCTGCAGAATGTTTAGCAACCCATTCATCACTCCCAGGCAGGTTACTTCAGCCTCCTGCCTATTTTCCACCAAAAAAGCATTGGCATATATTTTTCTACCTTTTAACAAAAATACATTGAGTTTCTCCTGCAGACTCTGACATGTTGTAAATTCATTGATGTGCATTACATGGATTAGGGAGTACTAATAATCCTACAGTTGTTTAACATCAAAAATATTATGAATATAGAGTTTCCAAGTTACTTATAAATTGTCACAAACAACATAATATGAAAGCAAACCAAGCCAAACAAACCAACCAACCCAAGGTGATATTACTGTTCATACACACATAAGAGGTACAAAAAAACCCCAACTCAAAACCAAAATTGTTGCTTATCCTCCATTGTTGGGTTTGTTCCTTGTATTCTTGTCTGCCAAATGCAGTCAGAAGTATTGATTGGCTTTTCTGTTTTGTTGTATGGGTTTTTTTTTCTGTTACACCATAATTCAATAATCCCCCTCATCAAACCCATGGCAGTATATAAAAACTTCATAAAGGTATCAAGCTTCTGATTAACTATTTATTTGTCTTAAGAGTACCTAAGACAACTAAATGAAGAGCTCTCAATCTCAGAATCACGGAATATTGCAAGCTGGAGAGAACCCATAAGGACCATCAAGTCAAGTTGTTCTGACACACAATATTTTTAATGATGCAGTAGTGAGCCTAAATGTCTTTTACATTTAAACATAATCCAACAGCTGAGAAAATCAACAGTGACTTTACACTAATTTCTAAAACTCCTATAGAATGTGTGTCTTTTGACAGACAAAAAGAGGAAATAGAAAAGTTGGTGATGAGTATGATTGACATACAAGAGAGTACCTTTCTATATGAAAGGAAGAAAATTTGTTAAGATCTGTGTAACAGGAATGTAAGATGAGGAGATAGAAAAATATTCCTACTCCTGGGTAACATAAATGTTATTATATTCCATGTCTACCTGTGCCTAAAATTGTTACTGTCTCTTTAAGACACTGCATCTGGAAAACAGACCCATGGGGTGGAGGGGGCGGGGTGCCCGGGTTTATTTGAAAAGCCAGATTTGCCTAAACAGAGCTGTCTTGCCTCTTGCCTCATGGCTTTTGTTATAGAGCTCGGGAAGCATGGGTGTAGGCTCCCCTTCTGGGTTTTCTCTTGCTCCTTTTCGAGGGAGTTGCTCCAGGTATTTGTTTCGTTGTTTGTTTGGTTGGTTGGTTTTTTTCCCAGGAGGGTGTGTTTTGTAGTGCTGAGCTGCTTCAAAGCGATGCTGCGAGTGCCTATCTGCAGCTGTGGCATTGCGCTGAGAGGAGCGGAGCGGCACCGCTCCATGCAATAGCCCCAGTCCGCCCACAGCACGCAGCCAAGGTGAGAAGACACAGAGTCCAAGTTGCCCCAGCCAGCTGTCTTCTGACGAGAGGAAGGTGAAGTCCCTCCACAAGTTCTAGCCCTTGACCAAGTACCACCTGCCAGAGCATGCCAGCTGCATTTGCTGATGGAGCTGCTGCTGCAGCTGGAGAGATTGCGGGGGGTGGGCAGAGGGCTGCTGCCATTTTCCCTTTGTCCCCCGACATATGCTTAGCTGTGGAGGCCAAGAGGGGGAGTATGCCACCATTTTGAGCTTCTTTTTATTCCCGGAGAGTCCAGGAGATTTCAGCAACTTTGTAACTAGTGACTATTACTGTTATTTTTTGCCTGTTGCTTTTTTTTTTTTTAGTAAGTTGTTAGTTTTTCACTTCTATATCTACTCGTATTTGTTTCTCCTTATTGGTGGAAAGGGATCGGGAGGTAACTCATTTTAGAGTGTCCACCTCTTAAAATTCTCTTAAACCAAGACTATTGCAATGGTTTTCCTGAATTTAGGCAAAGGTCTCATAAGAGAGTTTTGTCAGTGACTTGATCTTCCTATTTGATGGGAAAAAGTTTGTGTTCAAGTGCATTACATGATCCAGGTTTTATTCCCTTAAGTTTCTATTAATGTGAAATGAAAGATTGAGTTAGCATACAGAAGTATCATGAAACTTCATCTCTGAAGGTTCATAAATCCTCAAAGATGTGTTCTATTTACTTCTTATCTATTTATTTTAATCACTCACTGCTTCTAGAATCCTCACCCCATCTAAGCAATCGGTACTGAAATCGATATACTGACCTAATGTTATTGCTGTTGCTTTCATGTTAATTATTGTATGGGAGGAGCAGACAACAAGAAAATAGGAATTTTGACTTTGTATGTATTTTTTGTTCTAATTTATATTTACAGGCCCTGAAAGGAAATTTTGGTTAATGTGTATGTATTGCATACCCACTCAGTAAATACTTTGACATTACACAATGAACTATTTTGTTGGGTTTTTTATTTGCATCTATTCATCACAAACAATTTAATTTAAAGAAATACTTAAGTGTGATTTTATAATGCAGTAAAGAATTTACAAAAACTACCTGCAAGCAATCCAGTTTCAACTCACAGCTTGCTACATGCTCCAACATGTACAGTTTATATGTTATGGGTTCAGGTGCCCGATGCATAAACTGCATCATTGTTTCTTATCTAAATATCTGTATATTTGGTATTGCCCAACTCGTGGACAGGAAGCTGCTTGTACTGTATATTTGAATAAGTTTTCTCAAGATCTGCTGCAAATTACATTACCAAACCTGTCTTTCCTTCTATTTTCAAAACAAGAAGTCTGTACAGTTACTTACTTGATTCAATATGGCATCCCACATGGGACAGCTCAATGTATTTGTTAGACTGATTATTTCACACACAGAATATTCTGAGTTGGAAGAGACCCACAAGGATCACTTGAGTCCAACTTTTAAGTGAATGGCCCACACAGGCATCAAACCCACAAGCTTGACATCATTAGCACTCTGTTCTAACCAACTGAGCTAAACTGAGGGTGGGAATTACTTTTACAATATGAAAATAAGGTTAAAAGCCATTCACAGGCTGATAGGTTTAATTCTATATCTATCCATATTCTTATGTAGAGAATGTATGTACTTAGAGTATGCAGGTGGAGATATTTATATTACATAGGTGAAGAGTACTGATATTTATGGATTATGTTTTGGGCCTTAGAAATCAGAAGCAAAAATCCTAAGATCTTGGAAGGGTTACAGCTTCCCCTGGTGCTTTTCTGTGTGTATTAAAATATGTTTTTGTTTTGGCTGTACTTGAAGCTGGATGAATTGAAATATGGTGTTATGGTGGCTATATGTAAACCTTTATTATATCCCCTTTCTTGGAAAACAAAATACAAGAAATTCTCTGTAAGAAAATTTTTAATTGTTTGCTGTGTGCCCTGGCTTGGATTAACATAATTCAAAAGATAATTTCAATATTTCATTCAAAGGTTTTATCAATGCAGTGTTTGAACACACTAAAAAATATTAGGATTAATTTTTTCTCCCTAAAATACATCATATCAGAATCTAACATTTTTATCGGGAAAATATTCTTGATTGAAAATCATCTCTGATTTTTTGAGTGCAGATTTTATTATTTACAAGCATACAGTATAGTGATTAAAAATGATTTGTTTTTTTATTTATATTTGCAAGAAATTGGCTTCCATTAGTGCAATTTTATATTCTTTCATTTTGCAAACTTTGTTTTAAAGAACCCATGTCCTTGATGCATGATACTTCAGCTACTGTAGTGAATTATAGTAACTTGGTACTATTTTATTTCAAACATTAATGAAATGCATTTGCGTACTTGATAGTTCAAGTCTGTATGTAGTCAAGCAGAGCCCCAGTAAAACATTTTCCTTTTACTCAAGTCTACAATGATGTAAGGTTTTTTAAAATCTAATTTCAAGTTTAGGTGGACGCCATCTGCTACTCTTTATTTTCATTCTATCTGCTAACACAAAACTATGAAGTCTTCTCACACCCAGGATGTCTTATCAAAACAGAGAATACATATTGTAAACAAAATAATCTGGTAAATAATCCAAAGACTTAATTTTTCTCTCCTTTTCCGTAATATAAATCAGGATCAACTTCACTGACTTGGATACAAAGTGGGAAGGATGAAACCCTAAGACTGAAAGTCTATGAAAATAGTGGAATTTTTTTACCAGACAGGCCTGTAGTGGAGATTTTCACTTGGAGAAAGAACAAAAAAGAAGTAGGATTGTTCTTGGTAAATTATGTCTTCTTCAAAGGAAATTGATTTGTTTTCACTCCTCTCTTTTGATAAATCATTGTCTCTTATAGACATACAAGTTATATGGACACAAAAAAATCTTAGCCTTGAGTTTGGAAATAGAGTGCTCTGAATTCTGAAAGGGAACAAGTCAGATTATACTGCATGTTCCAATTACAGTTAAGAAGATAGGTTGTGCTAAATAACTTCTGACGAAAATGCAGTCCTGTGTGCCTAGTTGTTCTTTTGCCCATTTGACTTAGGAATTTTCAGTGTATAGTAAATACAATAGATTACTTTAAAACAGATTACATGAAATACACTCTTTGTAGTTCCCAAATTCAGATAATGAACTGAGAATCTTCACTTCCAAGATTCTGCAGGATTTTTTAGAAGTTCTTTTATTTACAAAAAGCAAGTTTGGAAAACCATTTTTCAATGATGAAAATACACAGTGAAAAGATAAGAAGGCAGCTGTGAAAAGGGTGGTAGTTTCACATGATGTCATGCCACTTAAACACACCCCTATCAAATTTTGATGTGATGTTTTTTAGATGTATAATATTTAGAGTTGACTACCTTTACTGTTAATTTACCCTTGGTAGATTGAATATTTTTTGTTCTGATACATGTGCAAAAGTTTTAATTCTGGCATGTGACAAGTGCTTAGCCTTCCTGGTAGTGATTTGGATCCACTTAAGGAGATCAAATGTGTTATGAATTTCACATTGCTGATTTTTATCTATTTAGTATGAAATATAAATGAAGGGGAAAAAAAGTGAAACCATAACCACCAAATGGACAAGTTACAAACTAATGTCAATGTGTTTAACACATGGTCTGGTTTAGTCTGCAAAACAAACAAATGGAAATTAGTGTGATTTTAGGACTGATACTGAGCTTTTCCCTTTAAGTTTAACCAGAGTAATAGCAGCTTAGCTGGTTTTGATCTTCCACTCCTTTTAAATAATGCTAGAGTAAGTTTAAATTAGGACTTTTCAGCACTTTTTCTACTAAAATGTATCACAGGTGATTATAATAAATTAAAGTTGTACAGTAAAACATAATTCCTTTATAGATTTTGACAGACTTTACATTCAATAAATGAAGCTCAACCATGCCATACACTCAGCAAATACTCCTAATTTTTGTACTGAGTGATCTCACTAGAGATTAATTTCCTTCTTTTCAGTGGGAAGGAAACCAAGCATGGTGTTAGGTAACAAAGTCAAAATTACTTATTTTTCAGGGTTTTTTTTAAATTTACAGTTTTCTAATTCTGTCGCTGTCGCACCGAGGACGGGTAGAGAAACGACACAGAGTCCAGGCTCAGGGACAAATGGAAGCAATTTAATAATTTTTCCAAGGGCTTTTATATGTTAGTTCGCAGAAGTGTGTTAAATGGCATAAGGTAATTGATCCTTTGGCCATCCACCCCTTGAGGGGATTGGCCAAATTCTAAGATACCCATTTCTAAATATTTTTCTAGTTAGAACCATAACAATACCGCAAGAACAACCTGCAGGTGCAAGAAGTTTACAAAACTGCAACATTGTTTTAAATAATTTGCATGGGAAAGACAGAGCTCTCACAAAATGCTGCAGAGGGCTGAAGAAATCCCCTGCTGAAGCTTTTTCAGTATCCATATAATTCTGATCTTTTAAAATACAGTTCTTTGTTCTTATAAAGTCCCCTTTTCTATTCTACAGATTAATTTCTAAATGCAAGTGGGTTAACATGGAAAATAACACAGACACTCATACTTTTGGTAGAGTGTGTTTCACTAGAGATGCCAGTTCCAGTTTTCTTTATACCTACCTGTTGTTTCTTCTCTGTAACAGTATCTACTATCCAGTAGTGTATTTATATTTGTACCTAGTATTTTTCCTCGAAGTCTTCATATATGATTTGTACATATATATGTATATGTGGTACGTAAGTATTACATATATAGGTACGTATTACATATATAAGTACTATATACGTATAAAACTATGTAAGATTACCATAAACAATCTGATTTAAGATGCTAATTTACCCAACAGGTAAATGTATTGTCTTTTGTAAGATATAAAATTAATTTTAGCTTGGACTTTGTGGATGCCGAAAGCTGAGTTGCAGAGAGATTTTCCAGCTTTCTGCCTCTGTCTGTGAGAAAGTCTTTACTTTCTCACGGACACTGGCTGAAAGGCAGTTTGGAGTTTCTGTAAACTATCTTCCTTATCTTGCAGGTGCAGGTTGTTGTCATACTGACCAGAGAAATGTTTTTGAAGTGGGTCCTGTGGGATCTAACCAATTATTCTAAAGAGCTGGATGGTCAGGGACCAATGGCCTTGTGCCACTCTAGAGAACTAACATATAAACCAGTTTGTAAAGTTAAATAAAGAGGCCTTTTCTTCTGGAACTGGAGTCAGTGTTGTTTCTCACCAATCCTGCTACAAGCAGCAACAGACTTAAATAATTCGTTCCTGTTCTTGGTATTGTTCTGCTGTAGAAATCTGCACCTACGACAAGACAAGATTCATGTAAATAAATGTTTTTTTAAATAATGCATTTATCCCTAGAAGTATTTATCTAAAGTCACTGAGCTCTCTTCTGAGCTGTTTTGGCAATGAGTATCCAAAGCAGTGTGTTTCAAATGGAAAAATATTATGTTTAGAAGGTCTATTACAAACAATTCAAGATAGTTTAGAGGTTTCCTGAGTCACAATGGAATATAAGCTGTGTAAGGCTTTGATGATTCCTTTTGGAAAGCTTCCTTTGTTCCTTTTTTTTCTTTTTTCTTTCCTAGAACTATTTGTAATGCAAGAATGAGACTAGGTGTGTCAAAATGTAGTAAGCTTCATCATTTTAACAGGGAGTAAAGATGGGTAAAAGATATGCAGGACTATGAACTGTCATTCCAAGAAGAGTCTACATCTACAAAATTTCAGTGTCTGAAAGAGCTAATGTTTACAATTAAGCCAATTTTAATATATAGAATAAACTAGTGAGTAAAAGAATGGTTTGTTCTAGGATTTCTTTAGTTCTCACCAGTACACATCAAATAATGCTACCTTAAAATATTTCTTTTAAAGTTTTATTCTACCGTGTTAAATCAAAAGACTAGGTATGCATAATGTAGCACGTGCATTATGACCTTCCAGAATATTAATACACAGTCGAGTTTCTCAAAACAGGAACATTTAGCAGGTTCTAAAACATTATTAGTTCATGCTTAAAGGAGAAGAGAAAAAACTGTAAATAGGTGTAAGCATAGCTGTCAGTGAGAATATTTTTATATGCTAGATCGATTTCCTGTTATCTGTTATAGTATAGTGAGAAATGAGGCAAAAAAATTAAATTGCTCATATTTCTTGATCACTGAAAATTCAGCTTCTTCTCTTAATCACAAACATGACTAAAATATATTCCCCAGCTACCTCTGCACAATTTAGATTTCTACACTTTAAAATAACCTTGCATTTTCCCTCCAACTCTTTCAGAACAAACATTTCTGTTTATATCATTATACAGAGTGCAACTAAGCAAGAACTTTACAGATGCAATGACAGTGACATGTTTTTAAATGAAAGGTTGTAGCCAGGTGGAGTCAGTCTCTTCTCCCAGCAACAGGACAAGAGGACACAGTCTTAATCTGTGTGATGGGAGATTTAGGCTGAACATTAGGAAGAAGTTCTTCACAGAAAGAGTGATTGGGCATTGGAATGGGCTACCTGGGGAGGTGGTGGAGTCACCATCCCTGGAGGTGTTTAAGAAAAGACTGGATGTGACACTTAGTGCCATGGTCTAGTTGGCAAGGTGGTGTTAGGTCTTAGGTTGGACTTGATCTCAAACGTCTTTTCCAACCTAGTTGATTCTGTGATTCTATGATTCTGTAAGTGCATAACTTCTGTAATGTTTCCTTAGGATTGAATGTTTGCAGTTCACCTTAACAAGTAACAAACATATTTGATTTCAATAAATGAATCTCAGTGCATTAGCATAAGCTTCAGAAGAATTTGACTTCCTTTTCCTAAAACTAAAAATTGCAATGACGACTTTTTACCTTGACCATCACTCAAGACCTTTCACTTAAGGCTAAGACTTCACAGAACTTAGGTATCATTACTTACCTATAATTAAAAAGAAAACAAACTAAGGTAACTATTTTTGGTCATTCTAGAACAAAGTAACTTAATGCACTTTTTTCAATAAACTTAAAATTTAATTGCAAACACTAGTTTTGATGAAATAAACTGCACTCTGGCCTTGAGAAAAAAATATTTCAGATCCAGGAGTGAGATTTGAAATACTTTTTATTATTAACTACATTCATAATGCAGGGGAAAAAACAACGAACAAATCACCAAAACAACTTTACACCAGAAGTTATTTTGAGTCAAGAAATTGAAATGTTTTCCTTAAAATTCAAAACAGAATTTCAACTTTTATTACAAGTGGAATTTTTTTCTCCCAAGTAAAAAAAAATCAGTTAAAATTAATTTGAAGATGTGTTGGTTTTGCACAGCCTGATTTTTGGCAGTGGGGGGGCCACAGAGATGGCTTCTGTGAGAAGCTGCTAGAAGCTTCCACCATGTCCAGCAGAGCCAGTCCCTGACGGGTCTGAAGATGGACATGCCACCGGCCAAAGCTGGGCCAATCAGAGAGGTTGGTGATGCCTCTGTGACAACATATTTAAGAAGAAAATCAAAACAAAGTGCACACAGTCTTCTCCTAGCCAGAGAAGAGGAGGAGGTGAGAACATGTGAGAGAAACAAGATGGAGACACCAAGGTCAGTGGAGAAGGAGGGGGAGGAGATGCTCCAGGCGCTGGAGCTGAGATTCCTCTGCGGGCCATGGTGATGACCATGGTGAAGCAGGTTGTCCCCCTGCAGCCCATGGAGGTGCAAAGGGGATGCAGAGATCCACCTGCAGCCTGTGGAGCAGGTGCCCACGCTGGAGCGGGTGGATACCTGGAGGAGGCTGTGATCCAGTGGGAGACTCAGTGGAGAGAGAGGGGCCCCTGCTTCCAGGCTGGAGCAGCCTGTCCTCGGAGGACTGCACCCCACTGGAAGAGTGACCTACGCCATGGCAGTTTTGGGAGTACTGTCTGCCCATGGGAGGGACTCATGCTGGAGAAGTTCACAGAGAACTGTCTCCTGTTGGAGGGACCCCATGGTCCCACAGGGGAAGGATTCCCATCCCTGAGCAGTGGAAGAAGATGTTGGGTGATGAACTGACCAAAACCTCCACGCCCTGTCTCCCTGCAGTGTCGGTGGGAGGGAGGGGGTGGGGAAGAAAAGGTGTTTTTAAAGGCTTATATTACTTCTCATTATCCTCCTCTGATTTTGTTAGTAATAAATTCACTTTGTACCTTTAAGTTGAACCTGTTTTGCCCTTGGAGTGTTTTCTCCCGGTCCGTATCTCAACTCATGAACCCTTCGTTAATTTTTTTTCTCTCTTCTGCCCAGCTGTGGCAGGGGACAGTGAGCGAGAGGCTTTTGTGGGTGCCTGGCGTTTGGCCAGTGTCAAACCATGACAGAAGAAATGAAACCCAGAAAGGGCCTATAAGATTCTATATGCTAATCCATTTACTTTGATTCATGCAAAAAATACCGCAAGAGCAATCAGATGAATTCACTGTCATTACCTGGTAGAAAACAGAGAAGATATACAGCCAAAATTGTGTCAAGTCGAATTTTCACCTTGAATATAACGGTAGGCTTGTAGGTGAAGAAAAAGTATATTCTGCATTACCATTTTTCTGTTGTTATAAGAAAACTATATAATCTTAATGAAATTCATGTGTAAGGCACATAAAGATTATTGAAGGTACATAAAAATTATTGATGAACATGAGCAATTACCAATAGTTTACTCTTCACATGGGTCTGTCCTGGTCTGCTCTTCAGTTAATAGTTAGACATTGAGCTAGAGTTTATGGAAATTGTGTCTGATATTTGCTCATGGGAGGAACTGCAGAGATAGCAAGGATAAGAAAACCTTAAAATTAAGCTTCACTACTTTGGAGGAACTGAGAAAATACAATGCAATACAACAGGGAAAAGTGCAATGCACTTTGGGCAGATGTCGTAGTTTAATCCCAGACAGCAACTAAATGCAGCACAGCTACTGCCTCCCTTCCCTCCCTTCCGACTCCACTCCCCTTACTCTCCTCCCAGTGCAGTGGGGAAGAGAACTCATGGAGTGGGATATGAACAGTTCAATAATTGAAACAATGTAAAATATAACCATAACAATTATAATAATAGCAATAAGAAGGAGTAGGGGGGGAGAGAGATAGGAAAAACCCAAGTAAAAGAAGTTGCATAGTACAATTGCTCACACTCCACTGATCAATGCCTGGCCTGTCTTCAAGCCATTATCATCCCCCATTCTAGGCAGCTTCCCCCAGTTTATATACTGGGCATGATGATCTATGGTGTGAAATATCCCTTCAACCAGTTTGGGTCAGTTGTCCTAGCCATGCTCCCTCTCAGTTGCTTGTGGACCTGCTCACTGACAGGGTGTGGGCAACTGATGTCCTTGGCTTAGGGTAAGCACTACTGGGCAAAAACCAAAATATCTATGTGTTACCAACAGAATTCTCATACTGAATCCAAAACACTGTACCAGTGACTAAGAAGAAAATAAACTCTACCCCAGCCAAAAGCAGTATCTGCCCGTTATTCCATAGCATTTGTATCATGCCGGGTCCCAGATTTCCCAGTACCCCACAACCTTTTCTGTCTTTTAATAAATATACAGACAGATATCATTTTCTTAGTCTATAGACCATTCCTATGGAAGTCCATTGAGTTTATTTAGTCCATGACCTTGAACTCCATCTGTTACAACAGTCTTTCAGGCAGGGAAGATGGGTGTGTGCATCGTTGCTTGCTGAAGTCAACTCTGATTCCATCACCACTTCACTCATCTGGTTTCCTCAAAGTTCATTCTTTAATGTGTCGATCAGAGGTGAGATGGGTTCAGATCTGCAGATCTGGCATAGCAAAAATGGATGCCACAAGGCACCTAGTGTGGTAATGGGCATATAGCCTCCACAGAACTGATAACACACTGTGTTATATGGTAATTAACATCCGGAAATTTAAAATTTTAATTATTCTTACCCAAAATCAAATCCGTTTTAGGCCCACATCAGACTTCCTGATCCTCCCACATTACCTACCAAGTACACCCAGGTCCTTGTGCAAAAGCAATCCCATGAATGGTTTTGTCATTGCCTGAGGCATGAGTAAACAGACTGTTTTCCCAGGAATATCTTGTGATAAAGGAACTCTATCCCCTTCTATACAACACAGAAGTTTTGATTGGCAGGGCCAGCCTGACCTGCAGATTCCCTAGTGTTGACTAACCAGGTGGCCTTTGAGAAATGTGTATCCCAATGTTTGAAGGTCCCACAATCCATTGGTCTCAGTATGGTCTTAAACAGTCCATTGCATTGTTCAGTTTATCCAGAGGGTGGTGCATGATAGGGATTGTGATATACATACACATTTAGTGTCATGTTCTTTGGCCCAAGTGTCTGCTAGATTGTCTTGGAAATGAGAGCTGTTCTCTGACTCATTTATTTCTGGGGTAGTGTTCTGGGCAGTGGCATGAGGCACAGGGTGTATTTCCAGCCATCCAGTGGTTATTTCCACCATTGTATATACATGGCGTTTGCCTTGATGGGTTTGTGGGAGTGTGACATAGTCAGTCTGCCAGGCCTGCCCATATTTATATTTCAGCCACCATCCTCCATACCAGAGAGAGTTTAAAGGCTTGGCTTGCTTAATTTCAGTGCATGTTTCACATTCATAGATAGCTTGTACAACACTGTCCATGTTAAGTCCACGCCTCAGTCATGTTGCATCTCTTCCTTGATGATCAACCACCCCCACAGAGCATTTGTTATTATTCATGAGTCAGTATAGAGGCAAAGTATTGGCCATTCTTCTCCTTCAGCAATGTTTAGAGCCAGCTGGATAGCTTTCACCTCTGCAAACTGATTCAAGTCACCTTCTCCATCACCAGTTTCTGTGACCTGTAGGGAACTCCATATAGCTGTTTTCCATCTCTGATGCTTTTCTACAATGCAACAGGACCCATTATTAAAAAAAGGCATATTGCTTCTCACTTTCAATACAGTGGGGCCTCTTCAGCATGTGTTACCTCCTCCTCTGGTGACATAAAAAAATCTTTGGCTTCTGATCAGTCCCTGATCACTTTCAAGATTCCTGCATGATTAGGGTTTCCTATTTGAGCTTATGTGATCAGTTCAACCCACTTACTCCATGTAGCATCAGTTGCACGATGTGTAGAAGTGACCCTCCCTTTAAACATTTAGGCCAGCATGGGCAACCTAGGTGCCAAGAGGAGGTGTGCTTCAGTGACAATCATGTCCAAAGCAATTTGAACACCTTCATAAGCTGACAGTATCTCATTATCAGTTGGAGAATAGTGGTCTTCAGATGTTCTTTATCCCCAACACCAAAAGCCTCTAGTCAACCTCTAATCTCCCCTGGTGCTCTCTGCAAGAGTTTCCAAGTAGGGCCACTCTCGCTGGCTGTGGTGTAGAGCACATTTTTTATATCTTCTAGAATCATAGAATGGCTTGGGTTGGAAGGGACCTTAAGGTTCACCTAGTTCCAATCTACACCCACAACATGAAGTTGTCCAAGGCCCCATCCAGCCTGGCCTTGAACACTGACAGGGATGGGACATCCTCAGAGGGGCAGTTTATTTCAGTGCCTCACCACCATCATAGTGAAGAACTTCTTCCTAACATCTAATCCAAATGTCTCCTCTTTCAGTTTAAAACAATTCCCCCTTTCCCTATCAGCATGTGCCCATGTGAAAAATTGCTCTCCCTGTTTTTTACGAGCCCCCTTCAAGTACTGGAAGGCTGCAGTTAGGTCTTCCCAGAGCCTTCTCTTCTCCAGGCTGAACAACCCCAGCTCACTCAGCCTGTGTTCACAAGAGACATTCCCCAGTCCTCTAATCATCTCTGTGGCCCTCCTCTGAATCTGCTGCAACAGGTCCACATCCTTCTTGTGCTGAGAGTCCCAGAGCTAGACACAGCTCTCTCAGCAGCGTCTCACGAGAGCAGAGTAGATGAGGAGAATCGCCTCCCTTGACCTGCTGGCCACACTTCTTTTGATACAGACCATAATGTGGTTGACCTTTTGGGCTGCAAGCGTCCATTGTTGGCTCATGTCCAGTTTTTCATCCATCTTGGCAGGGCTGCTCTAACAATGAGTTCATCTCCCAGGTGTAAGTCTTGCAATTGGACTTGTTTAATTTCATGAGGTTCTCATGGGCCCACTTCTCTAGTTTGTCCAGGTCCCCATGGATGGCATGCCTTCCTTCTACTGTGTCAACTGCACCACAGAGCTTGGTGTCATCTGTAATTTTGCAAACTTTTCAACATAGTGTTTCTGGAACCATGTGCTTAAATCCCTTGAAGGTAGTCTCACTTTTTAACGTGGTCACTCAAAAAAATTGAAATGAGTATCACCCAGTGTGCTATGTCTGTCATATGAGACCTTTAAAACTAAGGACGAGAAAAAAATCACCCATTGTTTTATGCAAATTCAAAGCATTTATAGTCTAATTTGTAAGCACAGACGTTTTTGTTGTTGCTTAGTATGATCTCAGTTCCAGAAGTATATGGAAAAGGAAACAGAACAACATAAGACTAATTCAGTAAACCTAATTCTCTTAAAATTATGGCTTTACCCAATGTCATTTGAATATTGGGAGTAGGATCTAACTTATGAACTTGAAAGAAACACATGTAAAGCCAAGTATATTTTAAATTTTGGTGGGGTTGGCACCATCATACAAGGTACCCCTTTACTTTCCCAGAGGAGATGGTGAATTAATCTTAGAAACCAGTTACTGCTATATTTCCAAATTAGTATTCTATTTACAAGTTCCTTTGCTATCCATTGCTCATAAACATTTGGGTGGCCCACATTATTTATGAAGCATTTACAAATCCTGGAAAATCCTTAAATGTTTAGGATCTCTGACAGTATGATGAAGGGTTTCAGCTTGTTCCCTCTGGGGTCTGAACTGATACTCAGTCTAACCAGACACTGCCTCTTTACTCAAGGAAAATTCCATTTGTGTCAGTGGATTTTTTTCTGAGTACAGCTAGACTTGACTCATTGAAATGAAATAATTGTCTTTTTTTTTTGTTTCCCATGGCTAGACAAATACCCTTGCTCATGCTTACTTATGCATTGTGTGGTCCCATCAATTTTAGATGTGTTGTTTATTTAGTTGAATTTTGTGTTTGCCATGAGCCTGAGTAACCAGATATACTTCTTATATGTGACATAATTGCTGTGCCTAGTCATCAGATCTCCTTCTACATGCCAATTAAAAACAATTACAAATTGAACACATAATTAAGTTATTTTAAAAATAAACTAAGTTTGTCACTTTCTTATATTTGCTCAAATGTCTTTCGTATGACATCTTTATCTCGCTAGGTAGCTGCTACTTTGTTAGCACAGGAATCCAACTTCTCCAAGTTTCACTAATGAAGTCTTCTGGAATAAATTGTGAAGAGGCTTGCAGCACATTCAGACACCAGCCGTTAAGAGCTGGCACTAAAATTTACACTAAAAAATGGTACATATAACAATAGGCAGAACAAAAACTTGTATGACAATTACTAGTACATTGCATTCAAAAAAAAGGGTTGGCCATGGAGCCTTTAGTCACACAAACCCACACTCTGATACTGCCTCACAGTGAGGAACCGTAGGAACTATGTTCTGTGGGAATTATTCTTGAGAAATGATTCCACAAAATAGGGTATTTCTATAGTGGTGTTCATGTAGCCTACACATTTTCATCTTCCAGTGTAGAAACAGGCTAATCTACTAACCTTGTACAGATGTGTTAAACCCGATTTGGATTCCCCTGGTTGAATGTTGAATCACTGCCTCAGCATAACAAAAATCTTGGCTACTGTGCAATATCTGCCCATTCTAAATGTCTATCTCCTATAAGAGAGAAATATTTTTTAGACACACCCGATAACTATTTCTTGACTGCATTGCAAACCAAATTCTGCCATTTGGCTTATAATTTTTCTTCGAATCACAGAATACAATATTTATAAATCAACCCATGCTTCAGAAAATTACTGTGCTCAGTAGTATGGTAAATTAATTACTTGACTTCAAATATATATTCAATGCATTTTAACAGATTTTGTGCTCATACTGAAAATGTCTCAATGATTTCCATAGATGCCAACTATCCATTGAAATGCCGTATAGCAAATGTGGAGGGCATATATAAGCAGGTTTTAAACCATTAAGCCATGTATAATTCTATATGCAAATTTCTTTTTTTCCCCCAGAACTATTAGCTGTGATTTTTATCAAGTTTGTAATATGTCTTCTCCTTAAAAGTAGTGTCTCCAAGAAAGCTTTACCAATGTCTTGGTTTGAAAGACAGGTGTCTGCCAAGGAAGGCAGGAATCTCCCTTGGAATGGACAAAAAAGTCTTTTCCAATTTTTATAACTTTGAAATTAAGGGGCTTTCAGGCAAAGATATGGGAAAAGGAATAACAGTTCTTTACTTTTATATATATATACACACATATATATACATATATATATGTATAAAGCGAGGCAAGCAAACAAAAACAACAGCAGCAACAAAAACCAGAAAAAAACCAGAAACCCAATAACAGCCTTCTCTTGGCTGTCAACGACTTTCCCATTTGCTGTAGTTACGGCCACAGCCGGCAGGGGGCGCTGTTGGCTCCCGGCCAGGCAGGTGCGATGATTCCCCCGCGGCTGCAGGGGGCACTGTGGCATGAGCTCAGCCACCTCTCCATGTGGTAATGGCAGGTCAGCCAGTGGAAGGGATAGAAAAGGGGCTTCCTTTGCAAATTCCTGGTGGGCAGCCAATCACAGATGGCGAAATGGGCTGTATCAGGAACCTAGGAGCAGCAGGCTGGAACGGCAGAGGTGGGCACACCCAGAGTGGCAAACAAAATGTAGCAGAACCTCTGCAGCTGCAGCGGAGCCGTGGGGGTTGGGAGGACATGGGGTGTCAGGCTAACGTGTAGCAAAAAACCCGAAGCAGCGCAGAAAAAACATTTGGGCTGGGCAGCTGCAGCCGGGCTCCCGCAAACAGCTGGGAGACGATCCCTCAGAGGGGGTCGGGGGTCGGGGTTCCGGGTTTTCCCCTGAGGCACCCGAGCAGATGGTGAGGGTCCTTCCCAGTGAGGATGGGTGTTGATAAGGTCCCAGTTCAACGGCCGCTCTTATGAGCAAAGCCTCACTCATGGTAGGAGAAGCAGTAAATAATGGAACTCTGTGGTGGCAGCAAATTCTTCCCACAGCAACCACAGCCCAGCCGTCTCCTCTCCGATCCAAGAGCGAGAGAGCCCAGAGCCTCACTCCCCAGCCAAAATCTCACGGTATCTCTACACTTCCCAAGAGAAAGCCCCCAAGCTAAGAGACTGCAGCCAGCTGCACCCTTCCCCCTCCTCCTCCTCCCAGCTGCATCTTTTATTTCTCTTAAGTTTCATCATTATCATCTCTTAGGCAACAAATGGGAGAAAATTCCCTGAGAGAAAAAAAAAAGGGAAAAAATCCTAACCTCCAACAACCAATTACAGGAGCTGATGATCCAGCCCTTCATGTGACTCATTATATTCTAGAGGTTTAAAAATCATTTTGAGATCTAAATTTGATGGAGTTTTGGAGGTGTTCTAGTTCATGAAAATCCAGTGGCTGGGATGATATTGAACCTTAGCCTATCCTTTTTGTTACAATTCTTATAGCTACATTTTTCCTATCTGCATAACCATGCCCTGCCTTCACATTGACCAGCGCATTTCACTTCCCATCTGCACTATACTTTTTCTAGGCTTAAAATATCATGCTGAGTTAGAATGGTTATTTATAGATTATACTGAAAGTGTGTGCTCAATGGTCTGTTGGTGTTTGCAAGCAGAAGGAAATCAAGGAACAGTATTTAGTGCATATCTGTGGAAAATTAGTGTTCGAATAAGGTCTCAAATTACAGTTCTTATTCATCATAAGCTTGGTAATCATTGTTGAGAGAATGAATTACAATAGACAGATACGTTAATAAACCGGTCAAATTATTATTTAGTGGACAGGAAGCACCAAAGTCCTAAATAGTGAGGCCTGAACTTCATATTTAATGCATTTCTTTTTGGGATTTCATCACCTTTGGCATAATGGAAACCACCCACATACTTGCTCTTCTATTTAAAATTATGCCTTGTAGGGAATACCCTCCAATACAATGGTCAGTGAAATATATATATTTATACAGGTTGCATATATAAACATAAATCAAATGTGATGGGAGAATTGTTGACTCCTCTTGACTTGATATTGCATTAAATTAAAAGATTAAACCTTCTCTCCAGACATGCCTTCAAGCTATTGCATCTGTGAATTGACAGATTGTGAGTGTTGAAAGCTTAAATCTATTGCAACCATGTACTTGACTCCACCCAGCCAGGGAATTCAAACTAGCTAGGTGTATGGATAATCTCCTTTGGACAAGTAAAGTCTGAGACAGGCTTCTGTCATTCCTATTCTGAACCTCTTCACAGAGTCATAGAATCACAAAATATCTGAGTTGGAAGAGACCCACAAAATCATTGAGTCCAACCCTTAAGTGAATGGCCCATATGGGGATCAAGCCTGCGATCTTGGCATTATTATAGCACCATGCTCTAAATCTGTTTTCCGGAGGCAAATATGATTTCTGCTTTGCTACATGTGGATCATTAGAACTGTGGGAAGCTTGAAAATATTATGGCTTGAGGACCTTA
Source organism: Edolisoma coerulescens (assembly GCA_013397115.1). Taxonomy (NCBI): domain Eukaryota; kingdom Metazoa; phylum Chordata; class Aves; order Passeriformes; family Campephagidae; genus Edolisoma; species Edolisoma coerulescens. Next base: position 132,671 of record VWZW01008204.1, on the reverse strand, counting down.
CCATGTTTTCTGTTCACATCTTATTGTAGTGCATATTTTTGCCTTAAAGTCGAGGTTTTTTGATTTTTCAGTCTTGGGTTAGGATGAGAAGATTAAAGATAAGAAAAATTAAATATTCATGTTTCCCCAAATTTCTTGATAGTCAGCAATATTAACATGCTTTGCACTGCTAAGATAGCAGAGATTAGCAATCATTTAAGACTGAAAAGGATTTTAAAATTACAAAATCCTGTTTCAAACGCTTATCCTTCCTCTTATATGTTGTCCAAGACGTATTGCTTAGTCTAAATATCTTTTTAATATTTTTGGGATACAATCTTGATCACATGAAAACCAGTAAGAATAATTTTCTTAATGTCCTATAATCTTGTTATAAAACTAGATAATATGTATTAAGATTAATTTATGTAATACAATGTACATAAATTGCACAATAGTGGGAGGAACTACAACTCAGAATCAGGTAGCCACAGTTCCTTCCCTGTAATTTTCTTTATCTGCATTTGGAATGGTAAGAGTCCTTAAATGATGGCATTTTCTGACTATCCTATTCAAGTAGTAAATCTGCCAGCTGCGGACTACAAGAACATATGAGCATTAAGTAGTTAGTAAGTAATAAATGCAACCTAAATAGTGCCTCTCATCATGAAAGAAATTATTTCACATGTATAAGAAAATTTGAAAAATGTAATAATATGTAATATAGTAATAATATGGAAATACAAATGAAGTAATTAGAACAGCTTTATAAAACTTTTCTACTACTGTAATCAATAACTATGCACGCAGAAACTGAATAGTCTTGTTAATGTTTATATATGTATTGTGGTTTAGCCCCAGCCAGCAACCAAGCACCACACAGCTGCCCCGTCCCTCGCCCACCAGCAGGATGGGGGACAGAATTGAAACAGTAAAAGTGAAAAAACTCATGGGTTGAGATAAAGATGGTTCAACAGGGAAAGAAAAAGTCTTGCTCACCGGCAAAGCAAAACAAGGAATTATTTCACTGCCTCCTGTGGGCAGGCAGGTGTTCAGCCATCCCCAGGAGAGTGGGGCCCTGTGGCACTGTACCCCCTCTTCCCCTCCACGTGGTCTCCCCCCTTCCCCTGCCCCTAATCCTAACCACTCCCTTGGGTCTCTCTCATTGGTCTTATTACCCCAACTCCGCCCATGTACCGCCCCTATACCCTGAGACCATTTGTCCATGTGCTCTCCCCATCCCTCTGGTACCCAGATAAACTCAGGCTCCAGGCCATGTGACAGCCTCTCTGTCTCTGGGACCAGCCTGCCAACATCTCCTCTCCTCTGCCTTTGGAGGCCAGCACATGTGCTGGCTCTAGGCTTTTGGGAGACAGCATGGAATAAAGACCTTTGCTGTCCCTGCAGAGAGCCTTCTCACCCCCTTTGCTATCACTGAGTTGCAAGCTAACAGCTAGCTGGAGCGAGAATGGGGGGCCGTCCAGGATGGACTACAGAAGGGCACAGAATCTCTGCCTTGCCCTAAGAAGTCCCCGCTGCGCTCCCAGGGAAGGTTGCAGCTGCTAAGCAAGACCAAGCAATGCAACAAGGCCCTATCCTGTGTAATGGTTACTTTGTGATTCTGTCCTTAATGCAGCTACTTGACACTGCTCTCCAGCACCATCAATCACTAGAAAATCATAATGGCAAGTTATTCTAATGCCAAGAAAGAATATGATGTACAATGTTGGCAAGCTTTTATTATGGATATCAAAATGTGATTTTTTTTTTTAATCACTGTATATGAAGAAATAGCACAGTCAAAATAAAAAGACAAAAGGCAGTGAATTTCATTAGAAAGGGCCAGAAAAGGCAATAAACAAAGGTTCTTCACTAGAAAACAAAATATATATATAGGCCCAATAATCAATAAGAAAGAAAATAAAATAGTGGGTGATGTACAGAAGATAGATGTGGTCCATTCTTTTGATTTTAGATTTATTTTTTATTTTGTTTTTGTCTTGGGAATGGTTTTTTTATCCCATATCTGCTTTTGGTTTTGTTTTTGTTTTGTGTCCTGGGTGGTCGCTGTCCCCACGCCCCCTGGCTCCTGGCTTATCGCAATGGGTGAGAGCCAACCCAGGACTTCCTGTGAGGGGGTGAGGGACAGTTGCTTCCTTCTGGTGCGGCAATTTCGTCTCAGCAGCCACGCAGCACAATCCCTCTGACAAGAGATACTGTTGCCATGTGGCTTTTGCCAGGTTTTTTCTTTCCCTTTGGCACTGTGACTGGAGCTTAGTGGCTTGCTTCTCTGCTTCTCTGCTGCTTTGGGAGCCCAGAGGCAGTGTGTGCTGCGCAGGGTCCCGGGAGCACCCTGACCCCCTCCAGGACCACCCCCTCTGCACAGCCTGACCCAGGGACCAGCAGCCATCGCCGGTAAGCTACCCAGGGGAGTGATTCCCCGCCTAGCCCTTCTGTTCTCTACCACTGCTTCAGTGCTTCTTTCTGCATTTTAACCCAACATCGAGACACCCTGCGGCTTCTGGCAGGGCCTCACAGTCTCTGCTGCACTTCATTTGTCACCCCAGGTCTGCTCACCTCTGCCGTTCCAGCTTGCTGCTTCCAAGGTTCCTGTTACAGCCCATTTCATCATCCGGAGGGGCACCAGGACTGGCTGTCCCTGTGGGTTTGTAAAATAAGCCCCTTTTCTATCTCTCCTGCTGGCTGGTCCACCATTACTGCATGGAGGGATGGCTGAGCTCATGCCACAGCACCCCCACAGCCGCGGCAGAATCATCGCACCTGCCCGGCCGGGAGCCAACAGCGCCCCCTGCCGGCTGTGGCCGTAACTACAGCAAATGGGAAAGTCCCTGACAGCCAAGAAAAGGCTGTCACTGGGTTTCCAGTTTGGTTTGTTGTTGCTGTTGTTGTTTGTTTGCCTTGTTTTTTATACATATATATAAATATAAGTAAAGAACTGTTATTCCTTTTCCCATATCTTTGCCTGAAAGCCCCTTAATTTCAAAATTATAATAATTGGGAGGGAAAGGGGTCATATTTTCCATTCCAAGGCAGGTTCCTGCCTTCCTTGGCAGACATCTGTCTTTCAAACTAGGACAGTTTTGAACTTTAAAAGTTCAAAAGGATATAGACATATAGACCTTTGATGCTTTTTTTGCCTCTTTTTTCAGCTCCAGTGATGGACTAATGGGGTCCCAGTGCCCTGAGCTGGAGGGCCATGGCTGTGTGGATTAGAAACTTCCAGCTAACCCTGAAGTTGTGTGTGATCTGTTGTTCCAGCTGGATCCCTATGAATCCATGGGACCTGATGGGATTCATCTGAGAGTTCTCCAAGAGCTATCTGGTGTCATTGCAAAAACCTCTTCAATGATTTTGGAATCTTCTTTGGAATCTGGAGAGTTTCCAGTTGACTGGAAGCTGTCTAACATTGTCCCAGGCAAGACCTTGGCAACTACAGGCCTTTCAGTCTCACTTCAGTGACTGGTAAAATTATGGACAAGATTGTCCTGGGAGGTGCTGAAAAACACCTGAAAGATAATGTGTTCATTGTTCACAGCCAGCATGGCTTCATGAGAGGAAAACCCTGCTTGTCAAGCCTGATTTCCTTTTATGACATGTTAACCCACCTAGATGATCAGGCGAAGGCAGTAGATGTAATCTTTTTGGATTTCAGTAAAGTTTTCCATATTATCTCACACAGTATCCTCCAGGACAAAATGTCCAGCCCACAACTGGATAAATACAGCGTATGATAGGTGAACAGCTGGCTCACAGGTTGGATACAAAGAGTTACAGTGAATGGGTTGATATCAGACTGGTGTCCTGTCATTAGTGGGGTTCCACAGGGCTCCATTCTTGGTCTTGTGTTCTTCAGCATTGTAGTGGGTTGAAGGAAACTGAGCTGACAGACAGACTTGTAGGCCAATCGCTTCTCACGATTTTGCATATAAAAGTCAGCACAGCCGCGGGAAAGGGAGCTTTTGGTTTCCGGTCTCGCCCGGAGGGGTTGCCAGGCCGGGCCCGGCC
>VWZW01008204.1:305-128177 GCA_013397115.1 Edolisoma coerulescens | reverse complement strand
TCATATTATTTTCTTTTACCTTTAATTCTGTTAGTAATAAACTTCTTTATGTTCTTTAAAATGTTGAGCCTGCTTTTTGCCCACTCCTAACCTCTTATCTCACAGAGAGTAAAGTAGGCGAACAAAACTGCTACACTTAAATTGGTGTTTCTGCCCGGTTACAAAATTAAAACCCGTGTCAAGCATCTTCATTAATGACCTGGATGCAGGACTGGAAGGCATACTAAGTTTGCAGATGATACTAAACTGGGCAGAAATGTTGACTCCCTTGAAGGCAGCGAGACTCTGCAGAGAGACCTTGATGAAATAAAGGGCTAGGCAATCAACAGCAGTATGAATTTTAACAAAGACAAGTGCTGGATTCTGCACCTGGGATGGGGCAACTTTGGATGTACAGACAGACTGGGCAATGGGATGCTGGAAAGAAGTGCCGTGGAAAGGGACCTGGTTGACAGAAAGTTGAACATGTGTCAGCAGTGCACGGGCAGGCAGGAGAGCCAACCATGTCCTGTGGTGCATCAGGGCACAGCATCCCCAGCTGGGCAAGGGAGGGGATTGTCCTGCTCTGCTCTGCACTGGGGCAGCCTCGCCTCAAGTCCTGTGTGCAGCTTTGGTCACGGCAACATAAGAAAGATAGACTTTCCCAGTGGCATGACCTGAGGGAATGGCCTGAAGCTGTGTAAGAAGAGGTTTAGGTTAGATGTCAGAAAAAGGTTCTCCACCCAGAGGGTGGTTGGGCACTGGAACAGGCTCCCCAGGGAAGTGGTTCTAGCACCAAGCCTGGCAAGAGTTCAAGAAGTGTTTGGACAATACTCTTGGGCACATGGTGTGACTCCTGGGGATGGTGCTGTGCAAGGAGTTGGACTTGAAAATCCTTGTGGGTCTCTTCCAACTCAGCATATTCTGTGATTCTCTTATTTTATGTTCTATGCTGTGAAAATGATATTTAATGCTTTTTTTGGCTTATATGTTTTAGCAAAATTTGTTTTCTCAGAAATATTTTGCTTTTATATAATGCATGATTTTAGGTGATTTGATACAATTATCCTTTTAAAGTTCAATTCATTTTTTTTTTCTCGAAACAAAGTATAAATCCACATGTAGCATGGCATAATGAAATTCAGGTTTTTTTAAATACTGATTGTTTGCAATGTAATCATTTATTTTGATAAGACTTTTGGGATGAGCATGATGAGTGATTTTACCTGAGAAATCTTTTATTTCTGCTGAGCAAAGAGAGTTATCATTCTTCCTATACATTTTTCTTCATTACTATTTTAGCAAAAACCTCTGAGTAAAAGTTGTATCAACAGAATAACCCTATTATCTCAACACAGTCCTCATTGCCTCTCATACGTATTTTAGAAATGAATCCAGAAAGCCCATATTTAAGGCAAATCAACAGCCTTCTTTGTCAGCATAAGAAACTTTGTCTTAGATGTAGCTTCGTCTACAGCTGCTGTTCACTCCTTCTTTCCCTTTAGTCCAGTCCCTTCTCAGCACTTGTAATTTTTACATTCTCAGTTTTACAAAAATGAGCAAGATATGTTTCCATTGTGACGTTCTCATGGTTTGTCATGTGATTCCAGAGAGGGATTGAATACTTTAGGAGAAAGAAAAAACAACAACCTGATGATAGTCATCTGTCTGTATGCTCTAGAAAACAGTTACACTACTCCAGAAGATAGTGGCTGTTGCCCTTGCCTTTTGCTTAATTAAATGTTTAGCACTTAACCAGGAAGCTAAAACTCTTTGAAAGAAATGGAGTTCTTAGAAGAGAAACCGAATTACTAAGCTGTTGGCAAGACTTCCATTTTTCCTGAGTCCACTTTCAAATCCTGAAACAAAATATTCCTTTTATCAAATGAAAGTGATATTTTGTCAAATACAATGTTAAAGCCACCAATGGAATATACAGGAGAATCCCTCTAAGTAAACTCAGAGGAACCCTTCCTTATTCTCCTGTTGTTTGGCATATTTAATTTTCACTGGAGAGGACTATCATCTTTAAGTATCTCATTCTTGCCCTTCATTGTGGTAGAATTTAAAGTGTTTAACTCCTTTCATTTCTTTCTCAAAGGAGCTTCAGACCTAAACAAATCTTAATGGAACTGGGACTTCTTCATTAGATGGCCTCACTGAGAATCAGATTTCCCTTGGTTGCTTGAGAAATGCAGGAGGATAAACCTATGTATTTCAGCAACAATTTCTCTGTCACTCTCCCATATACTAAAATGGATTTTCCAGAGACTAGAGGGATTATAGCCATCTTTCCCCCAAATCATTCTGAGTTCAGCATGCACTCTATGATTCACTATGGCATGGAGAGCTGGCTTCTCACTCTCTTGCCATCAAAAGACGGCGTAAAGCAATGCACATTTTCCCAAAAATTCAATTGAGAACACTAAAAATAACAGTAGGACAAGCCTGGCAGAAGTTAGTATTTCCAAAGACAGGCTGAACTCCAAAGTCACATAGTTTATGCATCCTAAAATCTGAACGTGGTGACAAAACAGATTGTCTGTTCACTACAGAACAGAGAATTTTTAAGAGCTTCTCAAGAAATAAGCAGAAGCATTAGAAGACTAGAGGAAAACGAACATAAATAACGTTGTTTGAGTAAGAGATTAGTGAGGAGACAAGAAACTGTAGACAAATCAGAGTTATAGACATGCTTCTAATGACAGAAATAAGCTTCTAATGAAAAATAAATAGTGTTGAAATAAACCAAAATAAATATTGTTAGTCTAGTTGTCTCCAGAAATAGTTTCAGAGGGGAAAAAAAGAGGCCTGTGAAATTGTGCTACAGCAGATTAGATAAATGAGCACTGATCTCAGGATCGGGGTCATCTTGGTGAGGCATAAAATAATAAATTTGCTGAGTAACATCCTTTTCTCTCACCCAGTCTTCAAAATGTCATCATATTTCTTGAAGATTATACTGAATTTCCTGTGGTTTCTACATCTCAGGGGGAGTCACACAAATGTGCACACTGGACAATAAGACCTTATTTTGAAGACCAGCTTCCACAGACAGTATTTTCATTGCAGAATTAAACTAAATGCTCATAGAGTCATTAGGAGATTAAGGCACAGTTCACTCAGTTATTTGACTAATAAGTATCTTAGCATTATGAAGGAAAATTAAAAGGGAAAATAGGTTAAATGGTGAAGTTTGAAAATGTCAAAACTTAAATAGGGCTCCTGTTAAATTATCCAATAAGAGTAGAGTGATGTCTCCATAACCCAGTGAAAGTGGGACCTCTGATGTACAGAGGATACCATATAATATACAGTTACTGCTATTCTTGAAATTCTTACTTCAAGCTTAATTTAAGGTGACCTATATTGCATTTATTTTAGTGGGAGGGGGTTTTTTTCCCCTTTGAATCAGTATTTTCTGTATTTTTTGTGGACTTAATTGATAGTCTGGGGAATGTTATGAGGCTATGATATCAAAAACAACGAGTCCATGTTTAGGTAGTTATAGATCCTTTCTCAGAAGGATAGTTAGGGCGAGCTTAGTTTGGGCTTAGGTTCATATTTGTTCAGCAAAGTACCTAGTGATTTTTAAGTCAGTAAGTGTTTAGAGTTGAGCATTGCTTTCATCTTTTGATGAATGAGTGCCTAGACATAAACTCTGTGGTTAAAAAGGTTAAGAAATTACTGTGAAAGGCATGTTCTCTTCTCCCTAACCCACCTTGGTTTAGTAATACATCAGAAAATGCCTTATTTTCAGTATGATGTTTAGTGTATGGCATTGAAAGTAGAATGAATGGAGTATGAAATATTTAATTTAAAATTTATTGTCTCAATGAGGTATTGAATGCTTGATATTTCAAATAACTTTTATTGTCAGTGTAATTATCTGGGTGGTAAAGTGTTTAAAATCTGTGTATTTTATCCTTGTGTATTAATTAGGACAAGACTATTAATGGACAAGACTATCCTTGTTGATGAATTAGGAGTTCTCAGAAGAGAAGGGATGTCTTTAAATCTTCTAGAAGGAATGTCTAGGGCTATTCATTCAGTCAAACCTTTTACATTGTCCTCTAAGATGTTGCCTGAAAGTCGGCACAGAGAAAGCACAACTAGGTGTAGCTGTTTTCTGTCTTAATATAATGACTTTATTACCTCTCCTTTGTGTCAGGAACTTTGGAGTAAACTCTCATAACAAGGAAATCTGGTCACTTGACACATTTTTTATATTTTCTGGTCCCATAGTTGAATTCCTCTTGTGTTCCAGCAGTCACACAAACTGTGCTGTGCAAGATATTGAGTCAGTCATGTTTATCATAATCACTGATCATGTTCTATGCAAGGGACACTCTGGCTGGGTGTTATATACTTTTAATTCAGCCAAAAGTCTATAGTCTGGCAAGTTGTTTTTCACTGCTGTATGGCAGCATAAAATTATGAACATAAGAATGTGAACATTTGTAAGAGAAAAGGTTTATCCAACCCAGCATCATGTCTCCAATGACAGTTATCACCCTAGGAAAGAGTAAGGACTTTACATATGTGTACAGTGATACTCTGTATTGTTGTCCCAGCCGCCAAATATTCTGTGACTGGGGATTTCTGAAGTTAGATGTGGCCTCTCCATATAAGAATTTTCACATTCTTCTCAAGTTTTCTTTTATGACCATGTAAACCTGTAGATTCCACAGGTTGTTTTGTCAAAAACTTCTAAAGATCTGTATGCTGTTGTTGTGATCCAATTATTGTTCAGGTTCTTGGGAAATTCCTCTGCCTGAATTAAGGTGCAAACGGGACCATATGCCAGTGACAATAGTAAGGGTTTTATTTGATGGTAAATATGAGAGNGTCTTCTTGGTGGGGAAGGTTCCCCCCAGAAAAAGCATAGAATCCGATGGGTATATATGCTCAGGCTAGGTAGGAATGTCCGGGCATGTCCCCCTGGGGGAAGTGGGGCAGTCTCTTGCAGCAGACTCTGAATCTGTTGCATCATGTGCAGTCCTGTGGTGCAAGGCCTAGCACTTTAGGGGGTCTTTGATGGATAGTGACACCCCCTCAGCTGTCTCTCACATGAAAGTCCTGTGGATGTGGCCTGTGGGGTTGGGGGTTCCACAGCGGGGCCGGTTTGTATAATCGGAGGATGGGTGTTTATCGCCTCTGACCAGAGGTTACGCCACGCACCCAAAACCTCCTCCTCCCTCCTCAGCTGGGGAGAAGTCTGTGTAAACCTGGCTTCTGTGAGCTGTGCTCTCCCCCACCCCAAACTCAGTGCAGCTGGTGACTTTGGCCTTTTGTGGATGCACACCCTTCCCTCAGCCTGAGATGACTGAACAATAGTTCCCCTTTATCTAATCAGCAGTTTGATTTTCAGTCTGAAGTCCTAGTCTTCACGGAATCTTCTTTGGTTGTAGCTTCTTTATAATGAATAAAACATTATATCAATGTTTGAGGCGTGAATGGTTTTCAGTCTCTGACAGCTGTGTCAAGAACCACTTTCTTTTTGAATTTGGCCCTTCCTGGCTTTTATGATGTTCCTGGAGTACTGGAGGAGAACGTAATTGCTTTGGGGTGAAACCAGAAATGCTAGAGAAAACCAGAAATCTAGAGAAAAATGGTTTGTATTTCATCAAGCTTACTGCCCAAATCTAATTAAACTATGTCTTCTATCTTTATAGGGTTTTATGTGTGCATCGTCATATGAAGGATTACTTATGATAAATACTGCATCAATCTTGCACTTGGAAAAAAAAAGACAAAAAATAAATAGTTCAACTGCTATGTTGTAAACATGATTCTTTGCTGACACATGTCATTAGATCTTTCAATGCACATTTTTTGGTCTATTTCCCTGGACACATGGATATTTTGAAATCTAAGCAGTCCAGAAAAATGCCACACTGAGTACTTTTAAGAATGTAGTCATATTTAAGCATATGCTATAGCTATTTTTAATCCCCTGTACAGGATTCTTCTGAATCAGGGCCTTCCACATCTGTCAAAAAGTTCATTAAACAAAGCCTTGCATTCCCACTGAATTCAGAGCTCATGGCTATTATACTTGTGGGGGGTTTTTGGAGAAGGCCCTTCAGGTCTGGGAGATGCAATGCAGAGCAACTCAACAGTCACCAGTATAAATAAATCAGTCTTGGTATGTTTTTATTGCAGAAAAGAAATTACATTATTTTTGCAGCCTTCCATTTTCTGTTGTTAAATGTTAACAAGTCAAATTACAAACATTCACTTTTGGTTCTGGTACATCTTCAGTTCCCCTTTTTCCTTCCTACACTATGTCTCTCTTTTGTGCTCTATGGCATAGTTTACACCTTCTCATTTAAAAACTCTGCAGAGTACTAACTTAGTATTACAGTACTTGCAAAAACCCCTCAAAAGGTGGGAATTATTTATTCCAATTAAATAATGATTGCCCTTTTTCTTATAGTTTTTACATAATAAAATAGCAACTGAAAAGTATGCTACCTCAGCTGGATATAGGTAGCAGTAAAGAAACAGATACACTCACTAATCTAAAACTATGAAGACAATTGTTATTTCAACACAAAGTACTCTCTGAAGATGTTTTACTGGCACACCTATTTGGTTCCTGTCTACTGGAAATTAATTTAAGTTCTTCCATAAGATGAATACTCATTGAATACTAGTCTTGGATGTTTTTCATCCTTATCACTTGCATATGGAAAGTTCTGGGTTTTAATCATAGAATAGAATTATATTATCATTTAGGTTGAAAAAAGACCTCTAAGATCATCAAGTCCTACTGTTAAATTAGCACTGCCAAATTCACCACTAAACCATTGTCCTCAGCATCACATCTACATATCTTTTAAGTACCCCCAGAGTTGGAGACTCAACCACTTCCTTGGGCTGTCTGATCCAATGCTTGATAACCCTGTTGGAGAAGAAATTTTTCTTAATACCAATTCTAAACCTGCAATGGTTCAACTTGAGGCTCTTTCCTCTTGTCCTATCCCTTGTTATTTTGGAGATGAAACTGATCCCTACCTCACTACATCTTCCTTTCAGGTAGTTGCAGAGAGCCTCCTTTTCTCCAGACTAAACAACCCCAGCTCCTTCAGCCGCTCCCCATCAGACTTGTGCTCCAGACCCCTCCTCAGTTCTGTTGCTCTTCTCTGGATACACTCCAGCACCTCAATGTCCTTCTTGTAGTGAGTGGCCCAGAACTGAACACAGGATTTGAGATGAGGCCTCACCAGTGCCGAGTACAGGGCCCTGCCTATCACTGCCCTGGTCCTGCTGTTCCTGATATGTCCACATGATTGCTGATACAGGCCAGGATGCTGTTGGCCTTCTTGGCCAACTAGGTACACTCTGGCTCATATTCAGATGGCTGCTGACCAGCACCCCAAGGTCCTTTTCTGCTAGGCAGTTTTCCAGGATCTCTGTCCCCAAACTGCAGCTCTGCATGACATTGATGTGACCCAAAGGCAGGACCCAGCACTTGGTCTAGTTGAACCTCAAACAATTGGCCTTGGTGCATCAATCCAGCCTGTCCGGATCCTTCTACAGAGCCTTACTTCCCCACTGTGAATTACCTTCCCTTAAATCCTGTTACCCAATATATTTTTCATTGGACAGCCTAGTATTGACTTCAGGTCTAAGTATTCTCCCTTGTACTGGTTTGAAAGCAAACTAGTGAGAGACTCCACTTCAGAAATACGATTTAATAGGAAAAATAAAATAAATGCAATACTACAAAAAACCCATTGACAGAGTCAGAATACAACCTGACACCCTGTCGGTCAGGGTGTTGGTAGCAGTCCGATTAAATGGTGGCTGCAGTCCTCCTGGAGTGATGGTTCTGTTGAAGCAGGGATCCTGTAGAAGAGTCTGGTCTTTGTCTGGGAATCCAGTGGAAAAAGGCTGCTTGTGGTGTTCGAAATCTCAGCTTGTATCCAGGATGGAATGCTTGGTTCCTCCCTCTGGGCGGAGCATCTCACAATGGGATGATGTAATTTTGTCAGTCATGCGGTGAGACTGGATGGCCCATTAGCAGAAGATATCCCCCTGGGGAGAGGATGGGTCATGGGAGAGACCTGGTTTCAACAGCTGGCCCATTAACAGAATATATCCCCAGAGTTTATCAAGGATGAGTCATGAAGGAGACGGGAAACACTGCCCCACTGGTTTTTAACAGCTTATGAAGATGGTGACAGAATACATACTTTTGGGCACATCTTACATTGTAACCTAGGACATCCCTTTAAGAGACCAGTTCATCTATTACCATGGAATCTAAATATCCTAAGTTCTATACCTGTTTTCATATGCAACAAGTATTTCTGGCACCTTTTATCAGGGGACAAGTGGAAGCTTCGGACAAGCCCTGCCTTAGCCTCAGATTTTGGCAACAGTTTAAATTTAAGGAATCACAAGTTCTAATGGTGGTAAATCAGATCTTTTTATAAAAATGAATTATTTATTAAACAGACAAGAGATAACAGACAAAGGATCTTAATCATAATTACTTACTACACAGTATAAAAGTAAGGAACTACTAGATTATAACACATCCTAAAACAGTGCACTATATCAAGGTACCTATATTAAAGCTAGCAAAAGAAATAGTATTGATTTGGAGCCAAATGTAATTTACCACTGAAATGACAACAATATACACAGATTCCTTAATCTAATCTCTGGGGGAGTAACCACAAAACAGGAGTCCCTACGCATGGAAGAAACTTTACACATTTCCAGTAAAATGTCTAGAAGATTTCTGCTTTGGAAAAGTTTGATATGGCTTTTATACTTGCAAAGTGAATGGATATCAGTCAAAAATACAGCTTTTCTTACCAGATCTCACTTGAATGGTAAGACTTTTATTGGCAGTTGGTAGATGCCAGACAAATGTTAACCCCATGGTGCCAAAATAACTCACTACAAGGTTGTCCTCTTTGAGTTATCTAACTCAGGTTAACAAACTACAGATAATCTCTTGTGGGGTGGGTGTGAGATGCCCTGCTACGCCTTTGCTGAAACATTCTACATGCATCACACAACTATATTTCTACTTGCTAGGTTACATGAACAAGCATCCATTTCTGTAAGTGCCTGGACTCTACTATCTAAAATCTTTTGCATGTCAAGTACCTACCTCATACCCTTCGTTATAGCTCTTTCTTTTGTTATTTATTATTTCTTTCACCTGGATTATTGGTATGAAGGTTATGCAAGGTCACTCAAGTTTCACTGTTCTCCTAAGCATGGTTCTTCAGTCCTCCCAGAGCAATAAACTGAATATTGCAGATGCACAGTAGTGAATTACATGCTGTTGCTTCTTCAGTATTCTGGGTCAAGTGAACTATTGTTGTGGTGGCCCAGCCCACTCCTGGGCTGTGGCATTCCACTGCCACTCAAATTGGAGCCATCCCATGAGTGGATTTCCCCACCCAAGATAGTGAGTCTGAGGGTGGATCCATGGGCGGTACTGAAGTATGAGCCACAGCCCACTGGCTGGTGCACAGATCCGGGCCACCTCCCCATCTTCTAGAAGGCTCTTAGTTACTCGGTTATTTATTGGCTCCCAGTTGTAACTCCCGCCCTCCTGGTTCCTCATTGGATGTAGTAAAATTGTATACTCCCCTTCGATTGTACCCCATTGGTTGTTCCTCTTTTCCCCGCCCTGATTTGTTCTCCCTTAAAAGACCATGCACAGTCATTTTCGGGGCCTTCTGGGTCCTGGATCCTCTCGCAGTAAACCGTGCTGGAACCCATACTAGAGGCCCCTCTTGCCTTCTTTACCTCCGGGCTGACGCAAGCACTTTCCATCTGCTGCCTGATGTGCCTCCTCTGAGGAGGAGCCAGCACGCGCGTCCATCTGCTCACGTTCCCACAAGAGATGTTCAGTGAGGACGTCTGTGGAAGTGACGCTGTGTCCCCTCTGATGGAGGGCACGCCAAAGCTTGTGCTAACAAGCGAGGAAAGCGTCAAACTATCCTTCGTTCTTAGGCAAATCAGTTCACAAGAAAACTTCAAATAATTACTTTATCACAGAGTTAAAGAAAGAGTGGAGTGGGAACGGACCTTAAAGATTACCTAGTTCCAGCTCCCCTGCCATGGGCAGGGAGGCCACTCACTAGACCAGGTTGCTCAAATTACCATCCAACCTGGACTTGAACACTGCCACGGATAGGACATTCACAGCTTCTCAGGGCAACCTGTCCCTGTGCCTCACCACCCTGAGTAAAGAACTTCTTCCTAACATCCAAGCTAAACTTCTCCTTTTTCATTTTAAAACCATTTCCCTTTGTTCTATCACTATCTGCCCTTGTGATCTTCATGGCCCTCCTCTGAACCTGCTCCAACAAGTGCATGCCATTCCTCTTTTGAGAAACCCAGAACAGGACACAGCACTCCAGATGGAGTCTCTTGAGGGCAGAGTAGATGAAGAGAATCATATCCCTTGACCTGCTGGCCACACTGCTTTTGGGATGCAAACACACATTGCTGTCACATGTCCAGCTTTTCATTCACCAAAACCCGCAAGTCCTTCTTGGCATCATCTCTATGTCTGTACTCATGTCTAGGATTGCCCCAACTCAGGTGTTGTGCTTGGACTTGTTGTATCTCATGAGATTCTCATGGGCCCACTTCTCTAGTTTGTCTGGGTCTCTCTGGATGGCATCCTTTCCTTCTGTTGTGTCAAGTGCACCACTCAGCTTGGTGTCATCTGTAAACTTGCTGAGGGTACGCCTGATATTGCTGTATATGTCATTGATAAAGATATTAAAGATCACAAGATATATGAAGATATATTGTTGCTCCTGCCTGTAATGCACTGTGGCAATCTTGGGGGAAGGCCTTGAAGAGACATCAGCATGAAGCTTTGGAAACCTTGTACGTGTCCTAAAAAAAATTAGCTTTGAATTTAAAGAGATTAAGTAGAAAAGTTAATCCCTTAATTTAGGGGTTAAATTGAAAATAACTCTAATGTTCTAAGTCTTGAGCACAAATAAGATAGTGAATGGATAATCAGCAACTATGTAGAAAATTAGAATAGGTTTTTTTTTTTTATATTCTCTTTTCAATGGTTTGAATTGATTCAGTCAGGTTATAAATTATATCTGCTTCACATGTAGGAGGGACCAATATATATGCCTCAACATATGTCACAAATGAGGTGAAGAAAAATTCCTATAAAAAAAGTGTTTTGCCCTGTCCCCAGAGAGGCTTCACCTGGCAGCCAATCAGGGCAGAGAAAACTTCCATGATTAGACTGTGAGCCGCTCCCCCCTGCCCCCCCCCCACACACTTGCTGGTGAAAGCAAGTACCCAGATGCCCGCGAAAAATGCTCTCCAAAAACGGGCCCACGAAGTCGAGCTGGGGGAGGAGTTTGGGGGCACATAAAAGCAGCCAGCCACACCGCCACAAGGTTTCTTTGTCTTTTTGCTTTGGGTCGTTTGGAGTGTCAGCTTGGTCCTTTCTGCTCCCGCCTTCGTGCCCTCTTCCCTGCCCGTGCCTGCTTTGCCCTGCTGTGCCGATTCCGGAAACTAGCGGAACGAGGTCACCATGGAGACCTCGTGCTCCGCAGTCGCCGCTCGCAGCTGCCGCCCGCACCCAGCCTCCACTTGCAGCTTGTAGCTGCCATCCGCAGCCTGCTGCCTGCACCCAGCTTGCAGCCGCCACCCGCACCCAGCTTGCAGCTGCCGTCCACAGCCATCGTCGGAGGCACACTGCCACTGCCACTGCCACTTGGAAATCGCGCCCAGCCAGCCCAGGAGCCATGCAGACGCACTGCGTGGTTCACAACACGCACGCTCTGTCTGCCAAACTGATGCTGACAGCCGGGGTTCTGTGGTAATCCTGTCCCCTGTCTTCTGTTTCTTTCCCCCTCCTTCTCTTTTCTCTCTCTTTGGGTTTTTTTTTCATTTCAATAAATGGTTCTCAGATACAACATTGCCGTATTCGTGCTTGGTTTTTCGTCAGGAAAATCTATCAAAGAACCCTTCCCGGCTCCTCCTTTTATAGGGGAATGGGACAACATGTTCAGGACTGGACTAGGTTAGGAAGGGTTGGTTAAAAAGAACTTATTTCTTTAATGGGAATTGCTTTTTCTTTGTTACACAAAAATATGAAGAAATTTTCCAAATGTCTAGTTTTATTAGATATGTAATTTTATCATATTTTAACTAAATGCAACCAGAAAAACAAATATAAAGAGTTGAATATAATAAATAAATATTTTAAATTAAAGAATATTTTTAAAAATATCTATTCTGATAGTGATATTTGAAGAAAGGATCACAGATCAAATTTGGTACCATAAGAATACATTTTTTTTCCGTTGGTGAAAATCATTCACATGCACAGCCCCTATACCACATGGGATTAACAACATTTGTCTGTTATGTTCCAAACATATTTATTTGAGTTATAATTGTGAAAGTTTTTGAGCATGCTGAGTACTAAGACATTCCCTCCAATATGCCCTGACTGGGTAAAGACTTGAAATTCTGCATGTCATATATACAAATGTAAGGTGATTTTTTTTTTTCCAAATCACTCAGAACCTGGTTCAGTGTGAATTGCTGCTCTAAAAACATGTCAATAAAACACTGTATCAGCATAGGTCAAAAATATTTATTTAAAAAAAATATTTAGTCCCTAAAGTATGTCTGTTGTTAATTTTTGCTCATCTGTGCAGAGGAACAATTATACTGTTTCAGGTAACCATCATCATCAGTCTATAAGACCTTTGCTGGATTCCATACACAGTATAGGTTCTCTGTCTCCTGTCTCTCCCTTTACGCTTTAATACAGGGAACCTTAAGCGTGCTGAGTACCACTTTCTGCCATGAATAACACCACTAATTTAAGTGCTGATTAACGATAGTTAGGGTTTTGTATTGGCACACCCTAATTCAAGTTAGAGAAACCATCCTTTTTCAAAAGCAGTTAGGCACACATTGAAAATGCCAGCATGTTTTTCTATGAATGCGTTTTCTTGGGTTTTTTTTTCTGAACATGGAAACGTAAAAGAGGATCAAATGGTAAAGTCATCATCTCTTAGTAACAAAATTCTAATGACCCAACAGGACCATTATTTTATAGCTGAGCTTATAGGTAGTGGTATTTAAATGGTACTTTAGGTTTTAACTTTTATATTCTTCAAATCCTAGATTGCCTAGTGTGTAAGTCTGAAGTTTCGTGTGGCCTGTTAACTACTGTTCTCTCATGCTGGTTAGACATAACAATTCCTCTCTAGGTTTGCTCTTCAAGGACACCTTGATTGTCCCAGGCCCCAAAATGTATAAACTAAAAGCCTTTGAAGAGGAGGGGAAAACTTGGGGTAATTACATCATTAACTGAAGTTATAATTGGAGAATTAACCTTGATATGCAAATGGACCAAATTTATAAAAGTGTGAAGAACCCGTGACCCAGTGTCCAAGGATCCAGTTGGGCCTTTTTGACTGCCCAGGATGTACCTTTGAAGGCCCTTCAAATATATACCTACTTTTATTCTCTTATTCTTGTCTAGCATCTGTTTTCAGGTAGCCACTTCAAGGCATTAGGCTTGGCACCCCAGATGGGACAAGGAGGCTTCTGGAAATCTTCTGGACTGAGAAAGATCCAGCTCAGCTTCCCCCTCCCTGCTGGCACTTGCGGGGGGGGGGCAGTTGCCACAATCCACGAGGCATCAGAGCCCAACAGCCCAAAAATTCTCCAGATTCAGCACAGAGGCACGTGAGTAAGTGAATAAAGGTGGTCTTTTGTTGTTAGCACCTCGGTTGGGTATTAAGAGATCTCTTGTAGTTTTGTTAGGTGTGTTTGGGGACTCAGGAGGGTCCAAGGGGGTTCTAGTTCGTTTGTTGCAAGATGTGGAATTCACTTCAGCAGAAGCTAGCACTTAAAACACAACAAACCAAGATTTGTTCTTGTTCTCATAGATGGGAGGTAGTACTGTGTGGAATCATAAGCACCCACTCTCAGGAAAGTTGAGCGTGCTTAGCTCTTCACCTTTCAAAAATCCTTAAGGGATTCCATTAGCTAGAGTCAAGTTGCTGTACGTATATCAGTGTAACAAGCTGGAGTCAATAAGACTCCTGTCCAAAGCCTCTGAAGTAATTGTTAGTGTTAGCATTGAATTTATTTGGATTTGAACTGATGCCTAAGAGAGGAATACACAGAAATATGTTAATTTTAAATATACTTTCCAGCTGTCTATTTTCATTTTACGCTTTGTTCATATGTCAAAGGTTTAGCCCTTGAACTCTGTAGGTTTTTAGAAATGATCTATTATGACTGAATTGGTTGTTTATGGGTGTTTTGGCATTCATTTTTACTCTGTCTTAGTGGTCCCAGTTGTGTCCTTCCCTTGGTTTGAGTATTTGGCCCAGTGAGACTGAACAAGTGACCACGCTTCAGTTTGCTTGTGGATATCTTTAACTGTGCTCAGTAGGAAGGTAAAAATGTGTTATCTTAAAGTTCATAATTTCGGCTTATAGCTTTCCTCAGCTTCTGTATTCACTTCCGTATTTTGTAAAGCAGTTTAACTGGCGGATTGGAAACACCAGCAGATAAGACATTATCTGCTTTATTTAATTAAAAAATAAAAAATTTTTAAGGTTTTTGGTCACAATTTAGACGCTAGTAAGGTAGTTTGTAACTAGAATGTTTGTCTAGAGTATTGTTAAATGTTAGTGGGTATTTTTAGACTTAATCCAAGGAATAAAGATGGTAGGATAAATGCCAGCTCCAAATGAAACCTTAGCATGTATATGAAAGCAGATCTGAGTTCTGCCCTATTTTTTTTTACCTGTTTCAGATTCCCTTAGAGGTTTTTATGAACGAGACTTTTTTGTTTTCTCATTTACGGTGCATTATGGTCTGCTGGAGAACTATTAAAGTTTAGATGTATCACATCCAAATCTGAGGTGATTTTTTGTGTAATCTTTCCTGTAAAACTGCTATGCATTTTGCAAAATTTTAGTTCTACAGTAACACTGTAATTCTGCTGCACTACCAAAACCAATTAACAATCCTGTTGTTGGAAAACTGTGTTCCTAAACAGTGTCGATGCTGAGCTTGTGAATTTAGCTGACAGGTTATATGTTAGGGTATCCTTCTGCCATTTTTAAATTCCAGAAATTCTCCTTACAGGCTTATATAAGATCAAGACTCTTAAAAGTAGAGCACCTCCTAGAGTCTTTAAAAAAAGATCAGAGCTCTTTTCTATTCACCCTGTTTGTCACAAGAAACGGGTGCAAGGGAGTTTTTTAAAGCATTCAGGGATTCAGGAACGAAAAATTAAGTATGACACCTTTTCAAATATGTCAGTAATTCACAAGTTCTCTAAAGGCTTGGGGTTGTTAGACCTGGTTTAATTAGTATAAAGATAAAATATAATTGCCAAATTTTCTTGTAGAGCTGTTTCTCTTTTGAGAACACAAAATCTGGAAGTGTTGAGTGGCTTGTTTACTAGGGTTCTTTTGCAAGAGAGAGAGAAAGAAAAATTCTCCTTGGGGGGGTTCTGTCTCTACTCTGAGACATGGAAGACGCAACTGGTAGTGAAAAGTCTGTATCATCTAAAAACATTTATGCATCCTTCTACAGATTTTTTTCACATTTAGGTCTGTGTCTAGCATAAGCACACATGGCTTTAGGGGATACAGATGGAAATAGGTGTTGAAATCAAGCTGATGGCATTAAGCTGCAAGCACTTAACACCAAACAGCAGACACACCCCTTCTTTCCTCCCTGATCGAGTTCATCAATCAGTTCTGTTTTGCAGATCTCCTTTCAAGAATTTCAGAGATCAACTGAATAAAGAATTTTGCCACTTTCATCTTGGCATATTCACACTGGTCTACAAACCTGACTTGGTCCCAGATTGTGTCATTCCACCCAATAACTTTGTTGATGTTAAAATGCGCCTAACATCCAGAGCAGAAGGCAGCACTAGCTTTCCAGACAGACTAGCTGGCCCTGCTGTTATTTCCCTCCCTGATCCTGTTGAGCACTATGTGTGTACTTCTGTAGTATGAACCAAAACAAAACAATTCTCTGTTTGTTTAAAGTTTCACCTCTTTGAACTCTCCTTCACGGTGACATTTCAGATGCTTAGGTGCACTGGCTACTGAGTAGTTCCAGCCTGTCCTTTTTGTGTGTCTCAGTGAGATAATAGGTTCTGTGTGGTATAGCTGCATCAAGGATAAAATCATGCAATAAAAAAACAGAGTTAGCCTTTGTATGTTATTACTATAAAATACAGTTCTGGACATCAAATTTGAGGTCCAAGAGGTTGTTGCTCTCATTCTGTCTCTTAGTTATGAGTAGTCTGTGTCATGTAATCCAAAGCAGAAAACAGAGGCCATTGCTCTCATAGTTCAATCTAATCTCATATTAGCTCTAAAGCCAAGTTTTAAAAAATAAAGAAGGATAAATTCAAACACTAGTAGATAGGCTACTCACATCTAGAGCAAAATTCTCCTGACAGAAAACCCCATGATGTATATAAGAGACCTTGCATCTTTTCCTTGTTCTGTAGCTGCTGTTGACAGGAGTTATCAATCACTGTACTTATTTTGAAGAATGAGCTGCATTTTAGCAACTTTATTCCAGTTTCCAGGAGTTTCCACCTCATCTGTTAAAACGTTTGTTATAGTATCAATCCAAAACAATTTATGTGGCAGCAGTAGCATCCTGTAGATTTCTAATAGATGAAGGATTTAAAAACTAAAATTATTTTTAAAAAGTTTGTAAGAAAATTATAAGTTTCAGTAAGTTTCTTTCTGTTGGCTTTTTTTTTTCCTGGCAGAAAATGCTGTTTTATCCAAGTCAGTTTCCCAAAAAAATCTCAATAACCAGCCCTCCCCCACCCCCCAAACTGTCACTTTTGCATTGCTGAAATGCTTCTTATGAAAAAACATGGAAACATCAATATTTCATTCTGTTATTAGAAGTTGAAATCTGAAATACAGTCTTCCAAATGCATTAAAAAAGATGTTTGAACCAGTCTGATTATATACATATACATATTTTTTAAGCAGATGTTTTTTTGAATGATTTGTAATTCCTTTCAAAAATAAAAGAAAACTACCGATTTTTCCACATTTGGGGCATTCGTTGTCATGCATGTCCACTGAAATACAGATGCTACAGAACTCTAGTGTGTGAAACGTCTTTGAGAAACCAAGTGAACTCTCTTTTGATATAAGTTAAATAGACCCTAAATTCAAGACAGTTTCAAGAAATACACAAAGCTCTTCAGACAATACTTAGACTTCATGGTTTGACTGAGGAACCAAGTAAATCTGGTATTTTTGGCAAGGTGTCGTATGTGAAAATTACTAAAACAGAAACATCAAAGGACTACTGTTGTCCACTCAAAGCTCAACCTGCTGAATTACACTGGACATCTATGCAGTTGTATGTCCTGCAGTTGTAGAATCTGCAGGACATATTTCACAGCAAAATTCAGGGTGTCTATTGTGTTGTTACATGCTAATCAAAATGCTCTTCAGTGTGAGGAAACTGAGTCTAAGAAACCCCCAAGAACTGAATATTTAGCAGGTCTTAAAAGATCAGAGAAAAAAAAGCTGCTATTTTAATCAGGCTCAAAGGCTACTTTGGTCTGTATAAGTGTCTTGGGTTGATGTATACGCTCTTAGAGCAAATTCAGTAAATTGAATTTGCATTTGACTGTTCTGAGTTCTCTTCTGTGAATTTGTTGTGAGGTACTTATGGACTGAAAAAAGGAGAGTCGTAGAAAGATTTGATTTGAGTGAGGCAGAAGGAAAAGCTCTCTGGAACACACTTGGCCACTACAACTTTCCAGTTTTCCATTTCACTGTGGGGTCTTTTTGCTTTTTGGGCTCGTCTTTGGTAATGTGAAACTTACTTCTTTCATCTTGAATAATTTACACTTGCTCAGGTTTCAGTTGGTGGATGCATGATTATTTCCATTTGCTCCATTTTTGCTAGTTTATCATTTCCTTTTAAAGCATATTAAAAATTAATAAACTTTTGTTAGGAAATGGCTTTTTTATGTAGGTCCAGATCTAGTGCTCAAAGCTGCAGTGTCTTCATTTCAGTGTACTTTTCTCTGGGATGTCTATTAAGCTGATAGCAGTAAATAGCACTTACTCCAAATCTGTCATGTTTTTTCATGGCTGGTACATCTGAAATATATCCTCATTTCTGCAATTTCTTGTTACTGTTAGGGGATGCTGAATAGTCAGGACCAATAAACTATGACTGTCAGGGTTTTCTTAAACGTCTTTTTTTAGAGGGTTTCTCTCCCCTTGTCTCATTTATCTTTCCCATCCTTTTCGTCCTCTCTTCTTCATTATCCGTTTAAATCTGCCTTTGCAGAACCAGCTGTCTATATGGTTCCAGACTGACAGGAGAGGAGGAACAAACAAATACAATATTACTTGCAAATCAAAATTAACAATGCCCAAACTTACTGATTCTGTTGACAATGAATGATGAGACTGCACCCTGGTAAAACTCTTTACCCACACAACTATTAATAAAGCACAAAAAAGAAAAATCTGCAATTAATTTACCCAGTTCATACTTTTGAAGTTTCACTGATTGGTTTTTGGTTTTTTTTTTTCACTAAAATGTTGAAGTTCTTCTCTACTTTTAATCAAGACTTCAGTACTGGTGGCTGTATGTAAAACTTGTATTTAACAGTTCGGTTCACTATTGCTATCAATATGAACCTTCAGGTTGTAGCCACAAAATAAATCTATGGGAAAAGATGGGATGGAGTTGAGCTGCAGGCTGTGAGACCTGCCTGCAGAAGCACATGGCAGCACAAAGGCTTGTCTCTGCCTGACTTTGGGGGGAGGAAATGCCACACGGCAGAGCCCTGTGGAGAGCAGCCTGCCAGAAGCTGACAGCGGGGTGAACAGCTCGTGATCACCCCATAGACGGACATTCAGAAAGTGCATTGCTGATGTGGCAATGTGTGATAGGTTGCTTAGTAGAAATTGCCACGTAAAGAAGTACTGTGTCCTGAAGAAGTGTATAAAACCAACTTGTTTCCTTTAAATAAATGATCCAGATTCCCACACAGTGAAGTCTGTGTTTCAATCGCCGACATAAGTCTACTTGGAGTTGCTTTCAATTCAGATCTAGTTGTTCCTAATCTGAAGTTTGCATTGGCGCGCGTGCGCGCGCACACACACACACACACAAAGTCCTTCTCAAAACTGCAGATTTGTTGCACTATGTCCTGATGGAATCTTGTCCACATAAATACTTCTAAGATTTTGATCCTCAAAGGATGATTGATCTAGGTGGATAAACATCTTCAAAATTCCTTTTGAAGAGGATAAAATCTCATGAGACTCTTGAAGAATCCGTAACTCCACACTTAGTCATGTAAATGTCTGCAACCAACCATTCCAGACATTTCCATTTGAGCTGTGCTTTGTACTGCCTTGGCTCTTCCTGCTTCTTCCCAGACTGTAGAAGAAGCATAAAAATACTAAAAAAAGACACTGTTTCCATAGCGTTTGAAGCCCAAGAAGAAAAAGATGTACAAGATATTTTCTGAAAAATTGAGACATTTAGTGAAGTTACAGTAGTTACCTAAACAGCTCCAACTGCACTGGCTTTTATTAAGACAACAGTATGTAGGGGCCACAGCTGATAGGTGTTCCATGCACGAATTGTTTTTAGTGCAAAAATAGAGTCAGTGCCCCTAACAGTTTGGTCCAAGCCATATATAATATGGGAAAAAAAGTATGCAGTGCTGAAAGAGGAAGTTAAAGAACTATATACTATGTTTACAGAATTATTCCTAAGTTTTTTTTTTTATTGCTTATAAATAGAGTGCCATTTGACTACCTTAACTCATCTCTGTCACACTCTCAAGTGTTCTTCCATTGGTTTGGCCTTGAGATACAATTTGAAGAAAAGTAAAAAGTATCTTGCAGATCATTTTAAGGAATACTTAAACTTCAAAATTGTATAGATAGGCAAATAAACTCCATGCTTCATTATGGGGGGTACATGTACATGTACATGTACATGTACGTGTATGGGGGTGTGACTCCCCTTGCTGGCATTCAGTAATCAGCTAAGCAGATAGCTGTTGGTTCTTTAGTGTGTATTCACTAACAACGATACTTTCCATGCAAAAATAAATGTATGCACTAATCTACTGCTATTAGCATTAAGGAACACTAATTTCAGCATTGAAAGATGTCTAGAAAAGTTTAATGGATACATTTTTTTCTGCGCTTTTGTGTGCAGCGTTACGAGAAAATCCTGAACTGCTTTCACAGATTTGGGATTTCCACATGACCTCTCACTTAATCACTAGCTGTTTTTGTTTTTCCTTCTTCACTACTGCACTGTAGTCATCCCTCATTTTTGTGAAGGAGTCATTTATTTCCAGAGACTTTGCTATGGCACCCATCACAGATAGTATTGTAATACTTCATAGCTATTCCTTTCTTTGCACAATGATTCATAAAAGTAAGGCAGTAGTAATATCTCCCCCTTAGAAATAGCAGGTGAATTAGAAAACTATTCTGCACAAAATTATTCATCAATTCTGAATGTCTAAATGAAATGTGAAGAACCTTAGTTCTTACAACTGTTGTGGTATACCTCCTTGTATATTCAAGAACAAGCTCAGTTGAAAATATGACAGCATATCACTTCTTAATATAATTGTGCAAACATCAAGGAGAAGTTGGACAATAAATGACTGCTTGTAAAATGTTTTATTTGCATTTTAATTCTGTGAAAATATAAATAGAGAATACAGTGCTCCAGGATATGATTATTGCTTTAACCATGAACCCATGCTTTCTTTTCCTTTCTTTATTTAACAGGCTTTCAGCTTCTGCAAATAATCGCTGTTCCAGTTTTCTTTTTTACACAACCAATATTTACTTGTGTTTACCACTAAACCATGTACCAAGTAGCAACATTCACACACCATTTGAAAAATTCCAGGAATAGTGATTTCGCCACTTTTCTGTGCAGCTTATTCCAATGCCTTGTACCCTTTTAAAGGAGAGGAAATTTTTCCTAATATCCATTCTAAACCTCCCTTGGTGTAACTAGAGGCCATTTCTTCTCCTCCTGTCACTTGCTTCCTGGGAGAAGGCACTGACCCCTACCTGGCTACAACCTCCTTTCAGGTTGCAACAAGGTCCTCCCTGAGCCTTCTTTTCTCCAAGACCTTGACATTAAGATGCTTAGCGTCCATCAGTCATGCAGGACTGTCACTTCAACAGTTTGTGTAAGGCTCACCTGAGTAAGGAACTGTCATCTCCAATGTGCAGTGCTAGAAATGAATGCAAAACTTTGCTTTCACATTTTACAGACACTGGGTAACAACAGAATTGTGAGGTTTCAGGCCTGGAGTTCAAATCCAAAGATTAAGAGTAGAGTTCACTTTAGTGATTCAAGCTGTTCCTTTTATTTTTTTTTCCAATGAAGATTTCACCTATCCTAGCTTGTTTATTCACAATTTTTCCTTGTCACTGCCTCACTTTTATTTCTGATTTCTGTCCAACTGTTTTTCAATCTACACAGTCTCATTCTCCATTATTTTTCCAGTGAAGTCTCTGTCTTCTTGCTCATCAGGTCCTAGTTTCATCTCCCTATTAGCTGTCACCATGTTTTACATACAACCCCGGAAGAATGTGTAATCAGAATTTTCTTCCAGTCTTTGATTTTCCCTTTCATCTCCAGTGTTTTGCAGAGTCCTGTTTCCTCTTTCCTTGAATTTTGTCAAATGCTTTGTATCCCTCCCCACTTCCCTGGTTTCTTCTATTCGTGACAAATGCACCTTTTGCTCAAACAATGCTTGCAAAAACTGCTTCTGGCTCCTAATTACTTGAACTACAACAAGAAGAACAAGGGTGTGTTTGAGCAACGCTGAGCTCCACCTAGCCAGAGATAAAAACACTCCAGAAATACAACTGCAAGAACAGATTGTGACAACATTAGTTTACAATGTTTAATAGATTAATTTAATTTGAGAAATGTAATAATAGTGCTTGTTTTGCTGGGTTTAACTTTCTGCTCCCTACATATTAGAACTGTTGTTGTCTTGCTCCCTTGCTTGCCTGGATCTTTGGCTGCATAAAATCCAGCCCTGTTAGACAGATTTAGCATGAGGAGATGGAGCTTAGGCATGTGAGACTCACCCTTGTCAGAAACCACTCAGCTGAGGCATACCTCATGCAAATTCAACCTTCCAGAATAATTTTTAGTCCTCTCACAAGTCTGAGAAAATAAAAAATGCAATTATTCAAAGATTTAGAGCAGTCAGAAATGTGTAAAAGTTTGCTAGTTTTCAAAAGAAGTAAGTTATATTCTTGGCCCACAAGCCATCCTTTTATAGCATGTCATGCCCCTCCTCCAATGAACGAGGATTCTAGTAAAAACCAAAAATATTACCAGACTTTTAATGCATGGAAAAGACTTTATGTTTGTCACTGGCCTCATTCTTGGAAACAGCTGAGCTGTTTTTCCTTAAATTTTCAAAAAAAGGTCATCCTAAGGCTAAAGCTCAGTGTGGAAAGCTTCAGTTTAAAAGATCTAAGTTTTACAACTGAAAGCTCAATCTTACAATATGGAATACCAGACAATTCTAGCATATAATATATTGCTAGTCTTTTATATATGTGTTTTTCCACATGCAGATGGAACCTCTGTAAAATGCTCAGTTACTGTCCCTGATGAAACCAGTTCAAGTATTACCTTCTATTTAGCATGGCATGCTTAGACAGCTGCTAAGCAATTGATAACTCATCAATATGTTCAGTATTTGCCAGTGTTTTTCAGTACTTTTTTGATGCAAAATGGTAAAACTAGCAGTTTAAAGAAGTACACTTATTTCCTTCAACTGGACTTTGGGCAAGTTTAATGAATATTACTGTCACAGTAATTTTTGGTTTGAGACATGATTTTTGGTTTGAGTTTTTAAACACATGTAATTGGAGAGTGTATGAATACATGTTGAGGGCTGTGTTAAATGATTAATTGTTCCTTGCTGTGCTTCAGGAAATAATCTGTTTTAGACTGGGAAAGATGTTTTGGGGAACTGATCAGAAACATTCTGATGTACAGTAGAGTGATTTGGCAGGTTTGTTATCTGGCAGTGTTTACTGTGAAAGGACAGTTAGGCAATCTTTGTAATATAGAAGATAGAGGAACTTTTAATTAGATCCTTTTTGCTTCTAAATCACTATGGCATGTCTGGCTTGCATCTCATCAATAAAGTTACTAAATGTAGTAAATCAAACTGCATCCATTTGAGCAACCTAGTAATATACACAGTTCTCAGCATGGTTTACAGAATGTCACTCAGCTGTGCTCCTTGATGCCAAAAATTAACCCCAGTATATATTCTTTTTTTTTTCCTTCCCCAAAAGAGGACCTTGGAAGTGGAAGAGCTATTTCATTAGAAATGCAAATTTCAGTGCAAAACGTTAATTTCTATATCAGTCAGTAAAGAAGAGAAAATCTTCACAACCCCATGGTTTTCCTCATTTATACTGAATTAAGATGACCTGATTTTTTATATTTTTATGAATTATAGCCTTTTAAAGTACTATAAAGAAGCACACATAGAAATCCTACACTTTATTTTCACTATCAAGTCTCCTTGGTCAAAATTACAAGAGAAAAAGAACTACATATTTATCCACAGTGAGGTATAATAAAGGAAAAATTAGCAATTTTTCAACATTCATACATTCACGTTATCAGTATCTAATCTTTAAAACCACTATGATTTTGGTCCCTTAACTTTAACAGTAATCTCAGTTTTAGCCATTTGTAGTTCTGCCAATTATTTTGCAGTGTTTGCAAACCAGGGAACTCACTGACCAAAAAGGGCTTTAAACTTTTCTGCTGTAGTGCTATGATAGCACTCATAATAACTGCTGAACTGGTGGAATATTTGAACTTCATTTTGCTAGGCCTTCATTCTGAAAACACATTTACATTACATAAATTGTAATTAACTTCCTCCATATAAATAATCCCATTAGTTCAGTGCCTGAAGGATATACTTTACTTTAGTTTGTGAGTAGTCCCACTGCACACATTCTCGCAGGATTAAGGTCTGAAGCAGTAAAACACCCTTTGCAGGTGCTAGTTAGCCCATTTTCAAACTTGATTTGAACTGGATATGAACCCTGCTCGTGACAACATGAACAGCAAAAAACAAGTCAATGTAAAATGTTTTACTTAAAATTTTAATTTTGTAGTTGCAGGCTTACTAGAAGTGGTATAAAACAAGAGAGAGCAGGAGGAAAAATGGGTTTTGAAATCAGGAAGAATTACAATCAGGAGAATAATCATAAATTTAATTTATTTATCTTTATTTAAAAAACCATCTGGGTGGTTCATAGCAAAAAAAAAAAAGTATGGTCAGAATACACCCAAGTAGACAACTTGAAAAGCTTGTTGTTGTTTTTGTGGTAGTATCATTACTCTTAATCAACATGATACAACAGTCAATTGGCAGTGCAAATATCATAAATCATTCATATGTTAGGGTTCCATGAATGTAAGTATTTCTTCTGTCTAAATATTTGCATAACATGCTATACATTAATCCTTGCACACCAAATGGAACAATTTTAAATGAGAGAAAGCTACAAATACTATACCTTGAGCATTTTGTGTGAGTAAGGAAGAGAGGAGGTGGGAAACGTGCTAAGTCTAATAAACAAAATCAAGCATTTTAATTACTGATATAAATCAGGACAGAAGAATCAGCTTCTTCAGCCATGTGTACAGAGAATTTGAGAAATTTCTGTAGAGAAGGTCTTACATGGTGTTTTGGTTTGGTGACTAAAACAACTGGAGACTAAAACAACTGGAGACCTGGGAAGCTATAGGGAGCTACCTACATGACCATAGGAAGTGTCAAAAAAACTTAGTTAAGTGTAGCAAGATGTAGTTCGTGCTTCATCCTCCCAGGAAAATGCTCTGAATCACAGTTTATGACAAAACTGATCTCTCAAACTCTTCTGTTGTCATGACCGCACTGAAGAAATAACTAAAAATTTGGTGTAGCAGAGGCTTGCTCAAGTAATGTCATGTTGGGTAATTCATTCTTTGGCTATGTGGGTCAGCAGTTGCTTTTTCCTTACAACTGCCTCAGTGAACATTTTCTTGCATGTGGGCCTTTATCAATGGTCTCCATTTTTATTCATCGTTCTGTTCTGAAGTAAAATATTTCTACTGACAAAAAAAACTTATGATTGATAGCTGTCTATAATTATACTTGGTATCTCTCCTGATTTTCAGAGCTGTTGGAGAATGGCTCGAGGAACATGGACATGGATCTATGGAAGCTTTATGGCAGCAGACAGCTTGCTAAAGAGCAGGCTGGCAGCAGAACAGCTTGCTAGAGAGCAGGCCCCACTCCATATTGTAGATGTGCAGGCTGGCACAGGCAATTGTGCTGTGACAGCTGAATTCTGTTAAGAATACTGAATCACTGGCAGAGACTGTGGGACGAGGAAGAACCCTGAAGAAAGATACAAGGATAGAACATAGAAAGATACATCAAGGACAGAGCATACGCAGACACTGTGCATAAGGCATTATTGTTAATCACACTATACCCATTGTACTTAGCAGTATAAAAGGCTGTGCTATTCGGGAATAAATCGAAGCTTGCTTTATAGATCACATTGATTGCATAGCATTCTTCCCTCGCCGCCGCACAGAGCATATTATGTATTCATTTATTCTTTTAATAAGTCATGTTGACTCTAACCCATGAGTCTGGGCACATGTGTCTGTGCAAAAAAAGTCAGTGGAAGCTTTTCTATGAAGTCCACTGTGAAATGCTTTAGACATGTTTCTAGAATTCAGATAATCCCCATTGCCATTAATCTCTTCAGTACCTCTGTCTACCTTTTCCCTTCCCTCATCAACGTGTTTTGATTTATATTAGGCTCTTGTCATGCAAAACAATAGTTAGAGGCCCAGTTGTTTGCAGGATCAAGTTTTAATGCATAAGCTCTGCAGGATGAAACAAGCAGCAGTGATGAGTGACAAAATAAGCAAGAAAAAAATAGGTATTTATAAACTATTTTAAAAGTATCTCTGTATCCTCTTAATCCCTAATTTAAAAGGGAAATTGCAATGTAGATTATAGAAAAGATTGATTATTGAATATAGAATATAGATTTTTCATTAACAAAAAGCATATAAATCTCTATTGAGCATCTATTTAGGTTCTCATCAAACATGTAATCTAATTAACTACCCAGGATATAATGAAACTCATTCAGCAGTTGGAATTGTCCCTGCTACATAAATCAATGTAATTTCAATTCTACTTGCCGATAGAGTTAATACAATTTATTCATGCCATTCGTTTGTTTTAGAAGTGAAGGACATATAACAGTGAGAACTCAGCTTATATAGCTATTCATGGGATCTTTCCCTGGTATTTCTTAATATTTTAACACTACCTAAATAGAGGTGCTGAAATTATGTTTACTAAAATTGATGGTATTTGGTGAAAGGAAAGCCCTGCTGGTTTTCCAGTTTCTACAGTGAAGGAACTAAAAATGAAATTTCTCTCTATATTTTATTTCAGACCATGTATAAGTAAGTCTGACATCCATTCTGCTTGGAAACTTTTATCAAGAGGCAAAGTATTTATTTATTTATTTATTTATTTATTTATTTATTTATTTATTTATTAGATCTGTGGTCCTTGAAACCCAACTTCGTGTAATAGCATAACTGGATTAAACCGCTTCTGTGGAATGCACTGAGAGATATAAATAGATAGTACTTAAATACATGGTTTTGTGGAAGCTGAGTTGACAGAAGTTGAGTTGGAAGTTTGCTTAAGTGATACCTCAGTCAGTGAAAATCAGCAGGGCTTTCCATTCAAATATGTTTAAGAAATAGGATGTTTCAATGATTTCACAATGAAGAACAGAAGGGCAGGATCGTTTTCATCCAGAAACTTTAAGGTGTTACTTTCCTTTTGCAAATATATAGACCTTCAGAGCCTCAGCTACTGAGGAAAACAGATTAGCTTTAAATTTATCAATAGCTTGTTCTGCTTCCATAATCCATGGTAATAGTTTTCTCTTCCACATTCTGTTTTTCTCTTGGTTATTGATTCCCACCCTTCCTACAGTGAGGCTTGGAAAAGTATGAATAGGTTGTTTAGTTTGAGGACTTCTCTCAGTGAGCAAACCAGTGTTCACACTGGGATCCCTGTATCTCAAGAAGTTAAAATTTAATTACGGTGCTCTGGAGAGATATACAAAGCAAAAGACAAAAATGGTATAAACAGGTAAGACTGTAAGATACAAAGAAAATAACAAATGGTACATGAATATCTTGGGTTAACAAGCAGAAAATATACTTCCTAAAAGAATATTCTTCACAAATTTTCCAAAGCAAAATATCTCAGCTAAGAAAGTGGAAGCTGAACACTATCCTTATACAGTATTAATAGTTCATTCCTTTTTATATGCTTGAGTTCATATTTATTTTAAAATACAGGAAGGATTTTTTTTTGACTTTGCAGTTTATTCAAGTGAAGGACTTGAAGTATTTGTAGCCATGCCCCTGTGCAAAAAATTGCATGGATTTTCTACTAACAGTCAACCGTTGGTAGGCAGAGGGGCAGGGTAGCAGATCGTTGGTAGTAGGAGGGTAACCCCACTGATTTTGTTTTAAGGAGATCACCAGTATAGAACTTGGCTTTTCTGTCTTCTTCTAGTCTGCTTATAAACTTGAGATGGCTGAGAAGACAATGAAGGAATATTCTAGTAAGCCTCAGATGACAAACATTAAAAGAAATGCTGAGAAAATACACAATTTGTGTATGCCACTTTCAGGAAATGCTGACAAAACATAATGTTCTACCAAGATGAGAGAATTTGAGGGCAGGGGTATTCTGCATAAAAGAAAACCCATCAAATAAGGTCCCCATTTTTCACTTTTTGCAGCAGATTAGACTCAGATGAGACTATTACACTTCAGTTGTCCTTCCACTATAGCAATTACTTTTGATGACATAGAGTTTATTTTTCACTTTCATTCAGTCTTTGATTAAATTTCCAGGTATGCCTGAAACCCAAGAAATTCAAGACAGAAAGGATAAAGCATAATTGATATCTACTTTCTTTTCTAGATATGTGGTGGAACTCATATCTTTCTTCAAATGTTTCATTGTGCTGCTTTGGCAGGCCCTCCTTGGTCTTTTGGCCTTGACAAAAGTCAAACCATTGGCCTCCCTTGGGAAAGTTTGTAATGCGTATACTGAAATATGTATATCTTGACAAAAGTGTTGTTAAACTTCATAAATTACAACAAACCAATGAGAACAGAAAGATAACAATCAGACTATTAAGTTGTAATACAGCATTATCCTATAACTCCGTAAAAATGCAGGATTTGAGCATTTGTGCCTTATGTATCTTGGAAAAAAATTTTCCAGTTACAGTACTTTGACCTTTTTATGTTTTGTTAGCATTGTCATTCAGTCTCTTGTTTACAGCAACAGTATTCAATAAGGGAAATGCAAAGTGAGCATACAATTAGCAATGAGAAATATAAAAGTTAAAAGTTGTGTTTTGCAAACCTAGT
The DNA here is from genome assembly GCA_013397115.1 of Edolisoma coerulescens. Taxonomy (NCBI): domain Eukaryota; kingdom Metazoa; phylum Chordata; class Aves; order Passeriformes; family Campephagidae; genus Edolisoma; species Edolisoma coerulescens. The sequence goes on along the minus strand of VWZW01008204.1, from coordinate 99,596 downwards.
AATATTTAATGGTCTTTTGAAAGGTATGTAGAATTCTTTAGCTCAGTGCTTTATTCCCTTGAAGGCAATTTCTAGTAAGGCTATGAATTCAACTGAATTATTTCAGTTTAAAATGTACAAAAGAACTCTTCACTGATTATTTTTCACTATATATCTTTAAATTGTTTTGCCTGGGAGAAAGGAAAGTGGAAATCATGACTTTGTATGGTGCAAACTCATTAGATCCACAACTAGAGCTTAAGTATCTGCACTCCCATTATCTCATCAAAATATCATTTTGATTGTCATCACACCATAACAGGGCCTGGTTTGCCACCTCTGCCTTTCTTGGATGTAGAACAGGAATCCATGCAATGTGGGTTTTGGGCAGCACTGATGTGCAAGTAGAGATTCAGATCACTTGCAGCCACTTTGGAGATGTGCATTAATGAGGAACCTGAGACAGAAAGGGGAAGCATCTTGCTGTAGTTTATGAACAGAATGTTGCAGGGGGAATGAAAACTTGAAAAGTCCAAACTTCCAGACTCTAACTTGTTCCTGCAGACTGCATCTCCTTAGATGGAATTATAGATTACTGTGGAAAAGATTGCAAAGAAGGGTAAGAAATGAGACTGAGAGGAAAAAAGTCAGATATTTTCCTGATGCTGAGCAGAAGTAATAATGCAAGACTAATCAGCAGTGTTGATATTCAGAATTTTTGGGGTCTCTATGTTGATTTTAAGCAGCTATCTTTCCCTTTTTTGTTATAATACACAATAGAGAAATGAACAAATAAAATTTCATTAAGTCTATCTATTCCATCTTTTGCCTTCTTTGTTGTGTGCTGTGCTGTCAGTGGTTTAAGAGGGGACTCTTCCACAATGTTTTTCTCTTACCAGATGTGCATGTCCTTACAAATAGAAAAGGCAAGAGACTTGAGTTTCCATTCCTTTCTGCTCCTAGTAAGAAACCCATGGGTATTTTTTGTCCTTGAAATTAAAATCACTAGGCAGATAAACTGAGCTACACTGTTGGAAATGTTAGTCTGTGTTTTTGAAGTTTCATACCAACTATGCTGATGATAATATGCAATACCAACATATAAACACAGGGAAAAACCCTGTAAAAGCATCTTGGTCTTTAGTGATATGAATGTCTTCTGTGCTTTATTGCCGTGTCCCACTCATTTTCATTCTGTCTTCCTAGTTTAATAATAATCACCACAAAAATCATCCTTCTCTGCAGGAAAGTCCAAGGGCAACACACATGCAATGACTACATCTGTCTGGGGTGAGTATTTACGAAGGTGCTAAAAATTGTCCTATCTTCTCAAGCAGGACAGTAATCAAAAATTAGTTTCCTAACCACTGGCAGAGTGTTCTGTCTGGAATTTAAGATAAAATATGACAAAGCTTCTTGCTTCTTCCCCCTTATGGGGGAAGGGTTTGATGTAGAGATTAAGCTACAGAAAACAGTCCAGGATACTTTTGACTCAGCTCCTCTCTGGAGCATTTTCTATGCCTGATGTAGGCATCTTCTTGCTCAGCATTCTTCTCCCTTTTAGATCCCTAATTTTTCCCATGATGTTTTGTATGTAAGTTGAGATTTGTTAGGATACTAAAATTAGGCTCACTTTTTCCAGGTCTAAGTCTTTTTTACATCCCATACTATTTTTAGTAGCCGAAATTCTTTCTTTGTACCTCAGCAAAGACAAAATCCTGACCCTGTCTCTTTTCTAGCAACTAAAAATCTGGTCTACAGTAGGAAAAGCCTGAAACAGCTTCCTATCAAATATTTTCTCTTGGTGAGGAAAAAAGCTACATGTTCTTATACCTAATATTTCAGCAATCCACCATCTCCATGGCAACATTACATAAACCAGTGTGGTGGTGTATGTTTTATTTCATTTACCTTCCCTCATTCTCTCTTGCTTTTGTCATCTGTCATGGGTTAACACTAGCCAGATACCAGGCACCCATGAAGTCAACTCATTCACTCCCCTCTGCATCTGGACAGTGGAGAGAAAATTTAATGAAGGGTTCATAAGCTGAGGTAAGGACCAGAAGAGAGATCACTCATTAAATACCATCATGGGCAAAACAGGCTCTAATTAGAGATATAAAGTGAATTTATTGCTAACAAAATTAGAGCAGGTTAATGAGAAGTCAAATGAGCCCTCAAAAACACCTTCCCCCCACCCCTCCCTCCTTCCAGCTCTACCTCCTACCCCAGCAGCACAAGGAGACAGGGAATGGGGGTTATGGTCAGTTCATCACCCGTAGCTTCATCCCACTGCTCAGGGGGAAGAGTTGTTTCCCTCCTTCACCGTAGGGTCCCTCCCACAGGAGACAGTTCTCCATGAACTTCTCTGATGTGGCTCCATCTCAAGAGCAGCAGCTCCCTGCGAACTGCTGTAATGTGAGGCCAATCCCACGGGAAGCAGTCCTCCCAAAACTGCTGCAGTGTGGGTCACTCTTCCATGGGATGCAGTCCTTCAAGGACAGGCTACTCCAGCCTGGGAGCAGAGACCTTTCTCCATGGATCTCCCAAAAGATCACAGCCTTCTCTCAGGCATCCACCTGCTCTGGTGTGGGACTCCTCCACGAGCTGTGGGTGGACCTCTGCATCCCTGTGGACCTCCTTGGCTACAGAGGCACAGCTACTTCACCATGGTCTGCACCACGGGATGCAGAGGAATCTCGGCTCCTGTGCCTGGAGCACCTCCTGCCCCTCCTTCTTCAGTGACCCTAGTGTCTGTAGAGTTGTTCCTCTCTCATGTTCTCACTCTGCTCTTCTCTGGTCACAATGAAAACTGTGCTGCATCCTTAACCATTGTTTTGATTTCTTCTTAAATCTCTTATCACAGAGACATTATCACTGTTTCTAATTGGCCCAGCCTTGACCAGTGGCATGTCAATCTTTGGAGCCTCCAGGGATTGGCTCTGCCTGACATTGGGGAAGCTTCATGCAACTTCTCACAGAAGCCACCTCTGTGGCCCCCCTGCTACTAAAAACCAGGCCACGCAAACCCAATACATCATCATAACACACTGGTAACCATTTTCTAGAATGTATATCTTGGTACTTCAGATGTGTAGACAGACCTGTCAGAAACTAAAAATGTGAGTACCCTTCATGGAAGTTGGAAAGAACTAGGCTCTGCCTCATCACTGCAGTTTTCAACACTAGATCTTTGCTTGTATATTGTTGTTAAAGTCATTGAAGAGACTGTAACTGCACTCATTGAATTAGATATTTTGGCTTATGCAAGCTCAGTTCAGGTCCTGAAGCAAAATTGCTGAGTTTTAATCCAGAGTCCTTTCAGTAATTTTTCTGATAACGTTGTACCCAGCACCCAGATACCCTTCTATCCAACAAGATTCAACCCAACATTAACCACATATGAACTTAATACAGAACAATACAGATTTAATTTGCAATTTCAAACCTGATAATTTCAGGTTGATTGCTTTTTTATCTGAACTGAATCCCTGAAGAAACAGAGTAACTTTGAAGAATACTTATTGTTTCATCTGGAAGAATAAAAAAAGGGAACAAAATTTACATCAGTCACTAAAGCAGCATTTTTATTGCACTTTTAAAGAGCTTGAGACCTTGGTTAAAAAACAGCTGTAAGGAGACTCAGAACTTTCTAATTCCTGAAGCACCAATAGATTTTATCACATACAGGTGCACACAAGATCATTTGCTTTAAAGTTGAACTCTTTCACTGCTATGATGATTTATAACTGAGTGTTGTCAAGACTCAACACTTAAAATTGTTCGCATACTGTTTTCCTTGAGGGATCACAATTCTGAAGCCTGACTGTTTTAGACTTCCCTAGTGGATTTGCTCTTTTGTTTCCTTATAGCAGAGTAACTCATAAAAAAACCATCTGACCTTGCTGTCACTTTTGCATTGTCTATTCTTCATTCCTGTGCCCAGATATTACAGGCTTCACAGATAAAACTGAGAGCACATCTACACCATATATGCAGCCAGAGAATTTAAATTCTTTATTAGTGTCTATTGGAGCTGGGGGGTATTAGCTGTTCTATAAGCACTTGTTTCACAGATTAGGAAACAGAGAAAAATTAAGTTTTTGTCAACAGTGCCAAATGGATACAAAGTATGTGCAGTATTTATAAGTCATTCTACTAAATATATTTTTGACAAAGGAGTGGGATTTCTTTTTCTCAAATAAATACATTTAATTTTGTATTATAGTGTTCTTCAATCCTTTTACCTTTAGCACCCTCTCTTATACATTCTGTCTTTCCTCCCAGTACAACAGAAAAAACGACAAGTCCTCTGACAACCCAGATTATTATTGCAAACAAAATTACATTAATATACATATTAATGCAAAAAAATACATTCAAATCTGTGTCATAAGATGCTATGCATAGTAATTGTATTTTACATATATTACTTTAAGAACAACTAATTTTACAATACAGAATGCTTAAATAGTTCTTTAATTAAAACCTTCTCCACCAAGAGATGGTGTTCAAATAAAGTGTATGCTGCTAGACATCCATAAAGTAATGACTTCAGAGTGTGTGCTGTGCTGTTCTTTGCTGCCCTGTTTTAGGGGGCTGAACAGTGAAGGGTCATTGTAATTCCAAATATTTTACATGCAGTGTGTGAAATGCTCTCCAACTTCACTTCTTTTTTTTCACTATTATTCAGTTCCTTGACAAAAAGGTCACCAAAATGTCACTGTAATCTGTAGTTAATATCATACGTCATATCAAGCTGAAATTTCCCCCCTCAAAAAAAATCCATGCAAAAGCATGCTGAACACTGCCACCACTTAAAAGTGATCTGGCCTCAGATTTCCTAAAGAAGCAAGCTGGGAAAGGATGCTTTCTAATAATTATTTTTATAAATTGGAGTCATAGTGATTCTCTAGAGGCTGCATGGTGTAAATTGTAAGCAATCTGTTTTATTTCCCTTCTGTGTTGACTAACTGACTAGTAAGGTAACCTGTAATTATGGTAATAATAATAAAAATAAAATATTAAAAAGAGTTCATCAATTCTAATTCAGCACATTCAGTTTTGAACTGCTAATATAATGTATTATTGGATACCCATTCTGTTGAGATAACTTTCTTGGAGAGTGATCTCATTACAACACTGAGTGTTTCATGACATTGAAAACTTTTTCAAGTAAACAATGGGGTTTGTATCCTATGTCCATATGCTTGAAGGTGCTAACCTGTAAAAATTTACTGGATAGACAAAAGCTTAGAGAAGTTTCTTTAAATCTCATGGTAGATAACAGATTCCATCTCTGCATGGTGGAATTCCTTGGCCTGGGGCCTCCTTCTCAGCTGGCTTCAAGTGCCACAGCTCTGCTGTTCTTCTTCTACCTTTTCAAAACTTTATTTGAAGAGCAGTTATGAAGCTTCTTGGTTTCCAGCAGAAAACAAAGGATTTCTCTGGATAAGATATAGAAGCAGATTTTGAGCCTATATAAACCCATGACTGCTCATCCAGAGCTACCAGGGTATTTATCAGGGTAGATAAATAAACTCTTAGCAACTAAGACACAATAGTGTTATACGCACAGAGGTAAGCGATGTTGCATTTCACAATTTTGAAACCTTACAAATTCAAACTCCAATCCCTGCCCCACTAAATCAAGTTCCTTACAAATATCAGTAAAGTCAACACACACATCTGTGTGCTTTACCTGTAGATTAGCAAATCACCTTTAAACAAAACTACATTTTTATTAACAGGAAACTTGAACACTACAAAAAATTTAATAGAAGTTTTTGATTCAGCTTATGACATTTTAGGATAATAAGGTTTTAAATGAGTTTTGGGTTTTGCAGAAAATAGTACTTTCTTCTCAGCCATCTCAAATGCTTGTTTCTGAAGCCAGGAGATTTGTCTTCTATGCTCCACTGTATGATCTCAGAGCAAAAGACTGACATGACAATGTAGCAATTGTTAATTTATATTGACCAGAGACTTCACTTCTGAATTTCACAAAAAATATCTCCCTTCAATTGTATCTTAAATTTTTATCAGACTCTGGAATGAAAACTGAGCTGTAATTCAGTAAAGTACTGAGCACATGGATAACTGAGTAATTCTTGGTCCCAGCAAAGTATGGATTTAGGAATGGCTCAGTCCTTAAAAGTATTACTGAACTTGAGTCAATAAGAATCTTAACAATATACTAAGCATTGTTACACTACTTATTTTATGCAGCCTTGTTGTCCTTCCTTTCAGTGAGGAAACTAAAAGGTCAGAAAAGATTTAGTTGAGAGTATTCCAGTGTTCAGGGCTATAAGCTTATGATTTGTAGTTCATAAGTATCTGGACAGACACCCAGTGCTGATCTGCTAATATCATAAATGTTAAGCTGATAAAGTATAAGGGGTCTGCTTTTTGACTTCTAGCCCTATGTCTGTATTGCATGATATAAATACATATGCTGGAGACTTCTGGTTACTGCAAAATTGTGATGTTCTACTTTGAAAAACACACAAAGTAACCCCCCACAAAAAATATGTTTTTGTGACAAAAATCCAGAGTATCATTGCATGACTAGGACAAACAGAGCAGTTTATATTGGTTATTTTCATCACAGCATGAGTAGGAAACCAAGATGTTATTTCTGAGCATGAAATAGCATGTTGCTAGAGAAGCAAAGACAGTAGTTTTTCTCTCTATTGTAAAAGGTAACCTGAACTTCCAAGAAAGTGCCATTAGAGCACAGTAAGATGTCAATGCCGTGAGTGTAATATCATAAAGATTATTGCCTGGCCATTTGGAACTATCTCAGATCTCCTTTGTCTGGGGACCTCTTTAACTGGAAGTGGAAAGTCTATGCTTCATTGTGGTTGCAGTACATTGAAAGCACTGAAGCTTAACAGATTAGCTACAGCTGGATAGATACATCTGAACATGTGGTAGTTTTTCTCCTAGAATTCTCAAAATTCTAGAAGAAAATTGTCAAAAAATATGCTCTGAGCATGTCCTGTTTATCCCAGGGGCCATTTCAATTCTTTTTTTCTTTCATTCTATTTGTCCTCTTGTTCATTTTGTGTTTTGACAGAGAAGAACTTGGCTGTGTTGCAAAAACCTAGAAGTTGCCACTTCTGGGGGTCCACGGGCATGATGAAGCCTTCAGAATCCCTTTCAAATGTACACAGTCTTCTCCAAAATGGATGATTTTGCTGACAGAAACATTGAAACAGATATGATTTCTTGACATTGTATTTTTATTATTGTGTCAATAGAATAATAGATCGCTTTGGGCTTCTTGCTTGTGTCTGGTCGTCATGATGAGAAAGATTTTTATGGGCTGGTTAAAAACAAATACAGTGCTCTTACAAGGGCTGATTTACTAATACTGAGTTGGCTCTTAATTGCTCTAGGCTGTTCACATGTGGCAATAAGCAACCCCCACATACAGCCCAGAGGCATCTTGGTTATTTGTAGGACAAACATGCTAAAAATAATTTTGCACAAACCAACTAAAGAGTAGCAAAGTCCCTGGTTTATCTTAATTTGCATGTCTTCTTTTAAAAATTGAAGGAAGTTACTTTGGGTGTGCAGTTCTCTCCTTCTTTGCTTAATAAACAGGCTCTATTTGTACAAATCATGATGATGTGGTCTAAGAGTACAGGAAATGTTGTGAAATAAAATCAAAGGGGGCTCCTGCATCAAAACTTTGGATGTGGGAAGAAAAGGAAACACTTGAAACAATTCTCTTCAGCTAAACTCTGTCTCATTACAAAAAGCCTCCCACATCTCTTTTTTGTTCCTGTGCTTTAGCCCAGACCATGAAGGTGGGTTTCAGTTACCCTTCCTTATGCTTTCTGGAGGCTTTACAGTACATATATGGTTTCACTGTCTTCCTTAGAAATTATATATGAGCATCATCTTCACTATGAACAAGTGGAGAAGTAGATGCAATCTTCAGCATGGACTTCCTGCTATAAGTTTAGTTTTGAAAACTAGAAGTTTTCCTCTCACACAAAAGGAAACAGAGATCTTTTAACACAGGCCTCATACCTACTTGTATCTGACTCTGTTCTCTATTCACATTTTAATGGGAACAAAATCTGACCCTACAGCAATCTGTCTTATGTTTTAAGCATATGACAATATAAGAGATGAAGTAGATGTATCAAAACAATATATACTTTGTTGATAACCCACATTTATTTCTTGCCCTACATTTCTCGTCATTAATAACAGTATTAATTGCTCTACAGGATAGCCTTTTTGAATACACTTAGTTCAGAAAAGTCCTCTTGCTAAGTAGCATGTGCACATAATAAATCCAGCTGCCAAATGTAAATTTTCTAAGAAATCTGCTCTTTTTCTTTTCTCTATGGAAATGCTCTGGAAAATATTACTCTTTTTTTTTCCAATGGATCTTTCAATACATTGGTCATTGTTTCTTTTCAAAATTTCCCTGATTTTCACAATGTAGGCTTCAATATCAAGTATTCTACTACAAATCATTCTCTATTTTGATTCAATTTATGTTCATTAATACTGATGAGTTTTGCACAACCAAGCAAAAAGTTGGGAGAGAAAGTTTCATTGCAAAATCATGTATGTAATCATTATTTTTTGTCAAAACTAACAAGTGGAATACTACATGCTACATGTATACTGCAGAACAGATCAGCCTTTAGTACCACAATGATTTTATTTCTACTGTCCAGGGATGGAATAGTTAGAAAAAGAAACAATTCCTTAAACATTTACCGAATATGATTAGTTTAGCTATTTTTTGTAGTAGGTTCTGGTTTAGAAACTTAAAATACCTAGGGAGTTCCAGGATTTTGATATGATTTGCCAGGTGTTTAGGGCCAGTAATGGGGACTGTAATTAATTACAGTGTGCTTTCTATTTTTTCAGTGCCTATTATTACACATGTGTATGACTGAGTATCTTCCCTCAGCTTTGCCTAAATTATCTGCAACTTCAGATTTTAGCCTGAGAACAGAATAGTATATGATACATGTCCAGTTTGTTAATTATCTTATTTAATAAGACCTACACAGAACATCACATTTTTTCAAGACACTGAGCAATTCAGAAACAGGCAAACTCTGAGAATTCATTTGTCTTCACCTGCATTAACTCAGTCATATTACATATTATTTATTCTCTATGGGAAACAATGTGTGAAATTTTATATTTAACAAAATGGAAAGGTAAAATAATAGGCTGTGAACCTGCTATACAAAATAAAGAAACAACTTCATGATTCATACATTCTCTGAAGAATGGATTGTTTGGTTTTAAGAAACCTTTTCTTTCAGAAGGCATGCCTGGACTTTCCTGACTTTTGAGAAGTCAATATACACTTTGCAATTGCTTCTTTCTGATGGAGAAAAAATGGATCAAGGACTTCCCATATGTATCTTCTTTGATACTATGTACTAACAATGAGTAAAGTAAAGGAGTAAAGTAATCAACACACTTCTTGCTTCAGAATTTTCAGATCTTTGAGTGCTTAATGTCATAATAGTCATGATGGGAAACTGTATTTATTTCCTGGGAGTGTGCCTGGGGTATGTCTGATTTTTACTTTCAAAAAAAGAGAAAAGAGGGTATAAATTATTAAAAACATCTGGTATTAGTTAACTTATAAGACCTATCCACTAGTTCAATATCTGTGTTTCTTTACCAATTTCTGCACAATCTTCCTCTGAAACAGATTGGTGGTTTGTGGGGGTTTTGGGGTTTTTTTTGGGGTGTGGCTATTTATTTGTTTTCTGATTTTGATTCATGTATGATCAATCCTCACAGCTTCTGTCTGAATTTTCGAATCTTGTGAACCCCAGGTGTCTGAATGAAGTTCAAATGTTGTATTAGGATCTCACCTCCTAACAAAATTCCCTTCAAGATTCAAGCTCTTATCAACCTCAAGCAGAAAGATTGATTTAATCTCTAATATTTCTATGTTGCCTGAGCAGAAATGGACCCTTCTTTGTTTTCTGTGATCCATCGAAAGTTTCTGCAAACTAGCAATTCTGTGCCTTCCAGGAAGTGTGGAAATAGTTGGAAGCTTTAAGATGGTGAAGAGCAAACTTATTCCTTCCCAGCTATCACCAAGGTCAGAACTCAAGTGCCATACCAACTTGCTGTCCCTCCCTGACTATTCTATGTTGCACTAACTGATCTAATACCTACAGTAAAACACAGCAGAAAATTCCTTACTGTAAAGAGTACAGAATAAGTAAGGAGGCAAAATTATTAACTGCAGTACATCAGCATCTAGAGTCTGCTGTACCATAAACACTAGATCTAAAAACAAGACAGTTGCAGGGCAAATAAATTATTAGATGGCATAGTTATTGTTCAGATATGACTGAACTCATCACTAAATTCATCACTACTTGCCACCACTGGCATACCTTCTTCTTTGAAATTCTCTATTCAGTTGTTTAAGTGGAGATAAACAGATTCAATAGCAGACTTTTTTATTTTCAGACAAGTGAAGGGTTGGTTGTCATTAAACACCTCTTGATTTGAACATTTACCCCGGAAGTGGTAAGCCAGTCCCAGTGCCATTCTTCACCTGAGATTCCTCTTTCCTGTGTGCTGGTGTAACATCAGCAGGAGTCTTCTCTGCATTGGTGCTGACTTGAGAAGTGGCTTTATTTTGGTTTTTTTCAAGAGTATGGCACTGAACTATTTCTGAATGAGTGTTCTGATGATTTTTTTGTTGAAATGTAAGATACTTCTTCTAAAAGAAAGCAACTGTTTTGTTTCTGGAGGATCCAACAGGTCAGAAAACTCTCTCAGTGGAATGGTTGCAAACAGGAGATATTTATGCTGAGTTACTCAGCATGCAACATTTTTAGGATGCCCAGAAGCAGAAAACTTCAGAAAATTTCAGTACAACAGTGTAGTACATAAGAAATGTACATACCATTGGGAAGAAGTAGCAGCTGAAGAGTTCTGACTGCTCTGAAAGTCAGATGCCTAAATTCTTTGTTAAATTCAGTCACAAGACCACATTAACTGCTTCCTGGTTCAGTATACTATCCAGAAATCTATCCTTCACTGTTAAATATCATCTTGGAACTGATTATCAATGCTTCAGCAGGGAGTTTAAATGATTTACTGGAATGTGATATTTAAATCCTTATGTGTTCCATACTTTGATGTTTACTTCATATTTAAAAAGTTAATTTGATATTGATAGCATTTTTTTGGTCTAAGAGTTATATCAAACATTTTTTCCTTTATGATGTTTTGGCTAAGATTTTAGCTTAGGTTTGAAAATAAAACAATGTGAAAAGTCTAGTATTTGAGAAATAATGTTACATAATGCAAATCCTAAGGAAATTTAAACAGCAAAGGTGCTTATGTGACCATATTCAGAAATCTTATTATTGGATTCCCCAAAAAATTAGTTGTTCAGAATTTGAACATTTACCCTCCTAGAAAGAACTGGGGAAAAAATATTACGAGTTATGGTCTACTACGTAGTGAAAATTGCACTAGCTAACCTCTAACATGCATATTAAATTCATACTAATGCACATCACAGCTTGTTTTTGAAGTATGAAACAAATTCATGAAATAACTATTGTATCAAATTTGTCATCTTCTGAGTTTGGTGGAAAATAGCTGGAACAATGACTGGAATAAGAGATTACAGTAAAGCAGTGGTCTCTACTAGTCCTTTTTGCCATGTATAAATTAGAAAAAGTGTAGATTTAGCAATATGAAGAAATCTTAAGCTCTACCTTAAAAGATTTTAGTTTATTTTGCAAGCAACATGCCAACTATCAAAACACTTATTAGTAATACATGAGTAATCTATCCCTAGAGAGAACCTTTTTTCAAAGTGTTTGGACTCCGAAAAAACATAAATTTTTTGTTGGTTTTTTTTTTGGTCAGAGTTCTCAAGGCTTAAATATGGTCTTCAGATCTAGGCATGGCTCCCAGAAATTACCAAACCTAAACAAAAAATATGCTTACCCAGAATTCCTTAGATATCAGTGGGCAAAATTTGACAAACAAGGCTCTTTTCTAGGGTATTACACTGCCGTACCTGGAAACGTATGTAGGAAACATTGCTATTTGCTATTCCAAAGTCGGGACAGATGTTAGCTCCCTAATATAGAATCATATTTATTGAGTCCAACTGAAAACCTAACACTGCCAATCCCACTGCTAAACCATGTTCCTCAATGTCCCATCTAAACATGTTTTAAATACCTCCAGGGCTTTTACCTCAACCACTTTCCCCAACAGCATGTTCCAGTGCTTTGCAATCCTTTCCATGAAGAAGTTTTTCCTACTATCCAATCGAAATGCCCCCTGGCACAATTGTGCACCTCCCCTGTGCTCCCTTAAGCCCCTTTCCTCTTGTTCTATCACTTGTTATATAGGAGATGAGACCAACACCCACTTCTCTGTAATATCCTTTCAGGCAGTTGTAGAGAGTGCTAAGGTCTCCCCTGAGCCTCCTTTGCACCAGACTAAACAACCCCAACTCCCTGGGCTGCTCCTCACAGGACTTGTGCTCCAGATCCTTCACCAGCTCTGTTGTCTTTCTCTGGACACACTTCAGCAACTCAATGTCTTTCCTGTACTGAGGGGCCCAAACTGAACACAGTACTCAAGCTGTGACCTCACAAGTGCTGAATACATGGGAGTGGATCACTGCCCTAGTCCTGCTGGCCACACTGGCCGTTGGCCTTCTTGGTCCCCTGAGCACATGCTTGGCTCATGTTCACCTGCTGTTGACTAGCGCCCCCATGTCCTTTTCCAAAAATCAATTTTCCAGCCACTCTCTACCAAGCCTGTAGCATTGTATGGGTCTGATGTGACCCAAATGCAAGACCTGGTGCTTGTCATCGTTGACCCTCATAAAATTGCCTTGGACAATAGATCCAGCCTGTCCATATCCCTCTGTAGAGCCTATCAACACTCCCACCTAACATGGTGTCATCTGCAAACTTACTAAGGGTGCTGTCAGTGATCCCCTCATCCAGATCATTGATAAAGATATTAAACAGGCAAGGCCCAATACTGAGCCCTGGGAAGTACCACTTGTTATGTTCCAGCCACCATCTGGGTTTAACTCCATTCACTGCCACTCTCCGGGCTTGGCCATTTAGCAAGTTTTTATCCAGAAAACAGTTCACACATCCAACCAATGAGTAGCCAGTTTCTTCAGGAGAACGTTGTGGGAAACAGCATCAAAAGCTTTACAAAAGTCCAAGTAGTTCTTGTTAACATTAACATGAACAGCCTTTCCCTCATTCACTGAGTGAGTCATGCTGTCATAAGGAGGAGATTAGGTTGCTCAGGATGGACCTGCCTCTCATAAACTAATGGTGGCTGGACCTGATCCCCTGGTTGTCCTGTACATGCTGCATGATGGCACTCAAGATGATCAACATGTTCCACTCCAAATAACAATTTTGACATTTAGGTAACTAAAGCTCCCATTCATATTGCATAAGGATTTGACAGCAAGCTATAGGGAGATTTCAGAAGCAAAATTAACAGTTCCATAGATAAGATTTAAAACATGTTGTGAATGAGGGGTGGAATAAAACTCAATGTGAACCTCCATGTAATGTCTGCAGTTTAGTATGAGTTTGAATTTATATATTAAGCAACAGACACAGCATTTGGCATGCTAGAAGGAAGCATCTCTAGGCATATGAGTAGTTATCCATCTGTAGTAACAATAAGCGTGAGCACATATGACAATAAAAATTTATTCAGCTCTTACTGAAAATTATGAGAAATTTTAATAACAAAATATAAAGAAAATTGGTGGAATCCTAGAAAGAAAAATATATTTTAAAAATCCTAAAGTGATGAGTATGCATAACAGTAAGAAAAGCAAAGTTTTTTCAAGGATTAACTTATAAAAGAATACTTGTCCCAGGCAATGTGACTAAACACAGTGTCCACCTCATGGAGTTTTCCAGCCTAAAATCAAAAAATATTTAAAAAAAATGGGTGGGTGGAGATGGAAAATATAGGTCCTTCCTGCAAAAGTGACTTATTTGTCATTGTTAATTCTAACTCACACACTTATGGCTAATCTTGCATTTCCTTTTTAAAAGGATAACTGAGTTAAACTGTGCAAGTCTACCACAGTAACCACTAAACTACAACTAAAATCCCACAATAAAGCAGTCTCTGGTGATCTTTTTATTTAAATACCATAATTTTTTTTTTACTTAAATACCATACCATGCCATCTTCCATGTTGTATTTGGGTTTCTGTAAATGAGGAGTAGCCAGAAGTATCCTACTTTTGGAGAAAGAATTATTTTTCTGTTCATTCTGATAAGTCACAAGAGACTATTGCAGAAGGTAGCGTAAGCTCTGATTTTGATTTAGAGTTGAAACTTTCATATTTCTGTGTGATCCAGTGTCATAGGCTGATACTGGCTGGATGCCACGCACCCACCAAAGCTGCTCTATTGATCCCCTCCACAGCCAGACAGGAGGGAGAAAATATAATGAAGGATTCATGGGTTGAGATAAGGGCTTGTGAGAGATAACTCATCAAATACCATCATGAGCAAAACAGGCTCTAATTAGAGATATGAAGAGAATTTATTACTAACAAAGTCAGAGCAAGATAATGAGAAGTAAAATAAGCCCTTAAAAAAACCCTCCCCCTTACTTCCCAGCTCTATCTCCTACCCCAGCAGCACAAGGAGACAGGGAATGGGGGTTATGGTCAGTTCATCACCTGTGGTTTTTCCTGCTGCTCAGGGAGACAAGTCCTTCCCCATCCCACAGGAGGAATTCTCCATGAACTTCTCTGATGTGGCTGCATCTCACAAGCAACAGCTCTCTGTGAATTGCTGCAATGTGAGTCCATCCCACAGGCATCAGTCCTCCCAAAACTGCTGCAGTGTGGGTCACTCTTCCACGGGGTGCAGTCCTTCAAAGCTGGTCCAGTGGGGATTCCTCTCTCCATGGGCCTCCAACAGGATGCATGGGGCATCCACCCACTCTGGTGTGGGCTCCTCCACGAGCTGCAGGTGGATCTCTGCATCCTTGTGAACCTCCATGGGCTGCAGGGGCACAGTTGCTTCTCCATGGCCTGCACCATGGGCTGCAGAGGAATCTCGTCTCCTGTGCCTGGAGCACCTCCTGCCCCTCCTTCTTCACTGACCCTGGTGCCTGCAAAGTTGTTCCTCTCACATGTTCTCACTCTGCTCTTCCCTAGCCACAATTACAACTGTGCAAATGACTTTTTTTTTTCTTTCTTCTTAAATCTGTTATCAAAGAGGCATTACCACTGTTTCTGATTGGCCCAGCCTTGGCCAGCAGCACATCCGTCTCTGGAGCCACCAGGGATTGGCTCTGCTGGACATGGAGGAAGCTTCTAGCAACTTCTCACAGAAGCCACCCTGGTAGCCCCCCTGCTACCAAAAACCAGGCCACGGAAACCCAATACATCCATATATATGGCAGTTCTATTACAGAGGATATACCATAACGAATTTTGCAATATATATGTCGTGGTGCTGGAAGTTGTGAAAAACCTGAGGCCACATCATTAGTTAGAAATTAGTTAAGAAGTAATGCTTTATCTTTTTTTAATTGCTTGTTATAGCCCTATCATTAGGATTGAAGAGTCCTTCTTTTACTGAAATAATTGTTTTTAAAAATGAGAGATAGCTGTGTGCACTCTTTGCAACACAAGAAAACATGCCAGTATCTGATGATGGATGAGGAAATTAAGTGTTAACAGCTATATAGATGCCCATCTCTAGGCAAAAGGAAGCCAGAATTTGTAACTGAACTCTACCGTATCACAAAAGTGCTATTCCCATATGCTTTGTTACCTCCAGCATTGATGAAAGATCTAAACTTTGCTGAATGCAAGATGAGACTTTGTTATTGCCTTTAGATACTTCAACATGCTGAAGGGATAGAAAGTCATAAAAAACATGCAATGAAGGATGACTTGAATAGACAACTAAAAATTCTATGTTTATATGCCATAAATAGGCTTTTGTCCTAATCAGTATTTTTCATTACTGCATCTGAGATAAAGGCATAGCCTTGGTAAAAGAATGAAGGGGAGGATTCTGGAGACTCTGGGAAAATTTTAAAAATGGAAGAAGAAACAGATTCATAACTTGAATCTGTATAAAAAGGCATATAAAAAGGACATGGACAAATGAAAGTCATGGATGTAAGGTTTTTCAGAATTTAGCTGAATCAAGACTCTAAGCCTTTTCAAAGACTTTAAAAATTAAATGAAAGCATGAAGACCTGAAAATCTGCCACATTAACAGTTAAACTGAGATTGCCATCAAATTGGTGTAGGAGAAGGAAACTGCAAAAGAGCTTCTCCTCATCTTCGAATATTTCCCAGACCCTGGAAATAACCCATGTGGATAGAGAGCCTTCGAACTTCAGAAACATGCTGGAGAGGAGGCTGAAGCTGATGGTCTCCACACATACCTACAGAGCAGGCTGGTATGGAGGGGGAAAGTTGTTTCTAACAGCTATCTCTAAATAGTTAGCTGACATATTTTAGATATTTTCATAATAGAAAAAACTGCTTTATTAATGGCTCTCTGTATATGAATTAACAACAGGTTTGTCATTTCAGGCATATGCCTACTGTTCTTCCAGATAATTGTATTTAGTTCATTATGCATAATGTGCTACAAACGAAGAATTTCTAGAATATATCTGCTTTTATGGCCTTTTTATGTTAAATTCATTTTTGTGGTTTCTGCTATTTGCCTACAGTGCCTACCTACCTAGCTATCAATAAAACATCTGGAAATAATAAGAACACTTGCATCGTTCAATTTTCCACCAAAGGAACTGCTAAAATTTGTATTGGAAGATGCCCAATATTTAACCTAAAACTGACATCTGGAGCAAGAAGAGTACCAAAATGTGTTGTAATTGAATTAACATTTTTAGTCACCCATTCTGATGTCCTTTAATTTCTAATTCTCGCTTTTGAAATGGCATGTAGATGTGTTTGAGAAATGTAGTATGCAGACATAATAGATCAGGTCTCTCTTTGTTCCAGTGGACTGGTGAGGTCAAACAATTTGATATCTAGCCGTTATTTACTTTTTTCCCCCCTCCTGCCTGTTGGCATTCTTTTTGTTAATAACCCATTGGTTTTTTTTACTTTCATCTATTAGTATTCATTTCTTATTGGTGAAAAGGGATTGCTGGAACCCTTAGAGGAGACAACTCATTCCAGAGTGTTCTCCTTTAAATTGTCTCAAACTAAGACACTTATATGTCTCCTGAGAGCCTAACCCTAACCCTAACCTTATTTCTAGAACTTCCTAATGTCTGAGACATCTTTGCACTTCAAGCTTAAATAACTTTATTTTTTCTTTCATGGATAAAATTGAATATATGTTACACACAAATATGCCTTCCTGATGATTTTTGTAACAATATTGCACTGACTGACAATATAACAAATATCATAAATACAAACTAAAAGAAAATTCTACATAATTCTTTCTAACCTTTAAAGAAAGATGATCGTGAAATGCTAGGATATTTTTCTTTGCTTGAAAATCATTAATATCTAGCAAAAATATGTTGTGAAAGCTCATGTACAAGCATGTAAGTCTTCTGGCTGCATGACTGATGTTCTCTGATGTCATAAGAATTGAGGTCAAAGTCTCAATGATATATGGAATATAACAGTATTAAATAAAGTCAGATGATTCACAGGATAATTGATGCTATTCTGCAAAAAGGCAGAGATTCAATTAAACCATGAAAAGTTTTTAAAAATTCCATTTTAATGCTAGATACAGATTTTTTGTTGTGTTTTTGTTTGCTTATTGCTTCAAATGCACTGCAAGATTCTGTTCTTCAGGCAATTGACTTAAAAAGACAACTTAAAAGTCATATATTATCTAGTTCTTTAGAAAATTGTATGAATGAGTCCATGGATTGATTGATAATTAGGGACTAAAATGAGATCATTTTAAAGGCAGAAATGCCATATTCTGGGTGTACATTTCAATAAAGGGGCTTGCTGGTAACCAGATTAATATGCCAAGGGAAGTTTCCGAGGCTTCTCACTTCAGTTCTCTTTATAATGCTAACCCTAACCAAAATCCTAACCCTGACCCTAAGCCTAGCCCAACTCCTAACCCTAATGCAAACCCTAACCCCAGCCCTACCCCTAACCATAACCAAAACCCAAACCCTAAGCCTAACCCTAAGCCTAAGCCTAAGCCTAAACCTAACCCTAACCCTAACCCTAACCCTAACCTAACCCTAACTCTAACCCTAACCCTAAGCCATGTGTCTATTTACTAAAAACACACACATGATGTCACAGAACTTAAGCTTGTATTACAGGTCTGTTTCCAGCTCTGTTTCAGAAAAATGCAAGATCATTAGATATCTTCAATAATGCTTCAAATCATATGATAGTCAGAACATGGAAAAAACAATTAATTTATTACTTCCTCACACACTCTTGCCCTTCCACCATCTGAAAATTCAATCAATGGAGCACATGGCCAGTTGATTCGAGTTTGCATCACATTTTCAGCTGGGAGACTGTCACATAATTCCAAGATCTGCCTAGAATTCATGTAATCATAGAATGGTATGACTTGGAAGGGACCTTAAAGATCATCTGGTTCCAACACCCTGCCATTGGCAGGCACATAGTCCACCAGACCTGGTTGCTCAAAACCCCATCCAACCTGGCCTTGAACACTGATAGGGATGGAACATCCATAACTTCTCTGGACAACCTGTTTCAATGCCTCACCACACTCACAGTAAAGAATTTCTTCCTAATATCCCATATAAACCTACCCTCTTTCAGTTTCAAGCCACTACCCCATGTCTTATCACCATATACCCTTGTAAAAATTCCTTTTCCAGCTTTCTTGTAGGGTGCCTTTAGGCACTGGAAAATCCTGTGAAGTCTCCCTGGCGCCTTCTCTTCTCCAGGCTGAACAACCCCAACTGTCTCAGCCTGTCTTCAGAGGTGCTCCAGCCCTCTGACAATCTTTGTGGCCTCCTCTGGACTCACTCCAGGAGGTCCACATCCTTCTTATTTTGAAGGTTCCAGAACTGAACACATTGCTCCAGGTGGAGTCTCATTTATAGCAGCTGAGGATCTGATTCTTGCATAATTTTATTCAAAGCTTTTTAAAAATTATTTTGTTTTAGCTCAGCATATCACTGAATTCTAAATTATGACTGACTGATTTTGCCTGGGTGCTTACTTCTTCATGCTGGCTGCTTCTGCCACTTGCTGGAAAACAGTGCTCCTGATCCATCAGTGCAGATAATCATGCTTCTAAAAATCAAGACTCTTTCGTAGCTTTGCCAATTTTAACTCCCTGTCATTCCACTTCCATGCAGTTATGAATTTTTCATAGGGGAAAAAAACCCATCTGTAATCTCAGGGGTATCATTACCTCGTCTTTCTTCAAATCTCCAGTATTCAAGCAAATGAAATGTAAAATCCTCAGCCATTGTTTTAGGCTTCTTATCAGATCTTTGGGTTTTCCGAATATTTACATTGACAGGATTAACTCTTTCATTATTTTAAAATACTACTACTACTTCTTTTAAAAAACGTTATGTAAGACCATTTTGAATGAGGGCATGCATTTACTGCACAGCAGTTCTTCTACATGGCAGTACTTATGGGTAGTGAAACAGTCCTAAGTTCCTGAGGTACAGGTTTGTTAATGTATTTGGTAATATGGTGTATCAGTGCTGTTGGGGTCTGTATACGTTGCTGCACCAGTAAATCTGCTGATTTTCAAAATCAATGAAGCTATGTGCCGTGCAAGTGAAGTAAGGTGTAGTACAGATTTAAATGATGTATTTCTGAAAATCTTTGTTCTGTTGTTTGGAACAGGACCCTATTATTTAGTGGTATTCAGCTCCTGACATTGCTCAATCTAAAGGAATCCCCTACAGCTGAGAATTACGCCATGAAAGAGGGGTAAAAAATTTATATTATAGATATATTTCAGCTGACTTTGGCTGAGCCTTTTTGACCATTAAAAAATTAGGTGTCTGCAAGTTTGTTTGGAAAATGCAACACAGAAGCCTTGGATATTTGTGTTTCTGTGCAATGCTATTTGTTAAAACTATTTGGAAAACATTGTAATTGGTAAGTTTACTTTCTAACATGACATGACATGCATAATAGCTCTAAAGTGACTTTAATTCAATGTTTTCAGTTGTCTGAAATTACCGACCCATGAAGTGAAGAGGAAATTTCTAGAGCAAAGTAGTTGGCATTGACAAATAATATCCTATTTGTGTTCAGTGTTTCTTTCTATACAAGCAAGGTGAATGAGATGTTCAAAGATTTTCTTTGGTGTTCAAAAAGAAAACAGAACAAGTGAATTGACCAGGTCTAGAGTGCAAGTTACTACTTGAATCATAGATACATTTAATGTCTCCTGAATCACATATTTATGCTTGACAACCTGATTCTTCATTAACTGTGTCTGTGACATTGTAATAGCTCCAAATGTACTGTTTTAATATGCAGCCATGTAAATCAAAGAATATTGTAATTTTTATGGAGACAGATGTAGACTAGGGTTAATAAAGTTAGATTAAATTTATTCTCAGAGACAGAGACTTTTTTACACAGACTTTTCATGTACTCCCTCATTGGTAAGAGATCAGGCCTGCAATTCACATTGAAACCAAAATTCATTCAAATTTGGTATGAATGTGGCTTTCTTCTTTAACAATTGAAGAGTTGCCATTGACATTCAGTTTCTGAATAGTTCTGTTAATTTAGGGCAAAATCTTAAATGGTGATTCAGGCACAATGAAGCCCAAGGAAATTATTTCTCCTATATTGGACATGACAGTTACGAGATACCATGACTACACAATATGAAAGGAACATCAAGGACCCTAAAAATATGTTTAACAGAGACTAACATACTGAGCAGGAGACATGAAGGAGGAAGAAGAGAGAAAAGGCAGGCATCCAAGTTGTATCCATCAAATACAGTAGTGATTCGCGGGAAGACTCCGCAACTAGTTAAAGTTGTAAAGAACGGCATGTTTATTGCAGCGCTGGGCACATGGGAGGTCGCCCTTCAAAGACATGCGCTGTCACTGGTTCTCAGCTTAAGACATAGGGTTACAAAACACATATGTATTAGATTACACAATATGCCTATACATATTCATTACCTAGCCCCGCCTAGCCCCGCTTTGTATTATAATGAGACCAAAAGTCATTTCCATATGCTTTGTGCCTGCACAGTGCTTCCTGGTGGTTGTGGGCAGGGGTTTTAGTGATGAAGTAAGACAACTTCTTCAGGGTCGAACTTTTCACCTTGCCTCCTTACACATGCTCTCTGGTCTCTTGGTCTTAGTCCAAACTCAGAGGCTAGTTTCAGCCGGTCCAGGGGTCCAGAGAGCAGGAACCAAGTCACGATTCCTACTCTTTATCAATAGCCTGGCATCCTCCTCATCCTGCTTTGGCAAGCATAGTAAATGTTAAGCAAGCAGTATACATTGTTCAGCAAGCACCTGTAGGATTTAGCAATACCCTCGGTTAGCAATTAACCGCTAAAACTTTAAGCCCCCCTGTATCAGTGCCCTAAAACCTTAAGCCCCCTTATATCAGTGGCAATAAAAACATCTGAAGATTGTACTCTGATCTCTCAGGCGTAATTGCATGAATATACTCTTTCCAATATTTCAGTCCTGTCCTTCTTTAAACCCTCCACTAATATCAGTATTGAAACCCACGTTAATCATCTAAACTTTAGCATACATGTCGTGCTTCTCATTTCAACCTAAATGCCTGCTGAAGCAGAAGATTAGTGTTAAAACAAAACTTAAATTTATCAGATTTAAATTGAGCCACTCTCTATATTTATTTCTGAAAGCTTCACAGGCCACATAATTGAGAGCAGGTGGCAAACATTATAGTAGAACCCAAAGAAACAAAAGAAACTTGCCCAAATATTTTATTTTATGCCCTTTACCAATAAATCAAAATTAGGATTGCATCCCACTGTCAGATCCATAGGATCTGAACTCATCTCATGGCCCTTTTTCCTTTCCTCCCTGTGAATATACACAGGCAAGTAATCCACAGCTGAAATACATCTTGCTAGGGAAAATGCATGTATCTATTCCCCTTTGTACCACGAGGGTTCTGTGCCACTTGAAACTCCTGTTGCTGACCAGAATATTATTTTAAAAGCAGGCCTTTTAAAAACTTTGCTGTTTGTAATCAACACTAAATAGGTGCATGAGGATTAAATCCTCTGTTCTTTTGATTACCAGCATGTCCTTTGTCTTTGGAGAGACCCTTACTGTTAGCAAAGCACCTTATCTATGAAAATCTTTAGTTCAGCTTAATATTATCTCTATTTGTAAAACTGCCAACAATTTTCTTGACATTATGCAAGAGACAACATAGAAGACACATAGTGCCTAGAAAAACTCACAGGGTAAACAAGATAAGATTTCTAGCTATTCATGATATAAGTAGTTATTTTCCTTTTAGATTTCCTCTTGAGCTTGGTAATATGTTTATTAGTTATGTGGAAGTTGCCTTGCTTTTGGTTATGCTTACCTAGTTTATTATTACCACTGTTAGTGACCAAACATCAGCTAAAGCAAAGTGCCAGACATTTGTGTGTTACAGCTGACATAAAGACCCATTCTGTTTGAGGCATTCTTTGGAAGTCCTTACCTTGGGTTTAGAATGGTATTTTATCTATCTTGCTTTTTTTTCTCTCCTGATAAAGAGTATGATAGAAAAACCATCAGTGTATTTCTTTTTTCACAAAGTACAGTGGACTAGGTCTTTTTTTTCCTGAGTAAAATCAAGAAATTTTGTGGGTTTCTTCTTCCTTTCCCTGTTTGTCTTGCTTTCTTAAACCTGTGTTTTTCTCTTTTCTGACGCAGGTTAGCATTTCCTTTCCCTTGCTCTAGCACTTGGCACTAGCTTTTGGTTGGGCAGAGGACACTAAGCTCCTTTGAAGTATAAGACAGGGTACCCACTCCAAAACCCACCAATGTCTGAGTTTGCACATTCACTTTAAAAGCTGTTTTACACCAGCAGTTCCTTCTAGTCTCTCTCCCTTTCAGTTTCCCTGGTGATTTTGCATGTTGTGTTATAAATTAGTGCATAGAAATGTCATCTTAATAAGGTCAATTTCCCAAAACAGAGAGGGGAAAAGATGGATGAGATGCCAAGTTCCAATTGAAGTTATTACTACTTCAGCATTTACAGAAACATATGAACTTAATTCAGATAAAAGACCTGTAAAACACATCATTCTCCTGTTTTCTTCCAGTGCTAATAATTGAACACTTTACAGGGAATACAATATCAGGAATGGAATAAGATAAAAACAAAAAAAAAATGTTGTTGATCATGAAGCTTCAGTGAGTGTTCTGTAGCTGTTTTTTCTTTTTTTCCTTCAATTATTTTGTGTGTGTGCAGGTAGGTTTTTATTGTTACTCTGAAAACTGCAGCACACAAAGAAAGACCCTTTTGATAACCTCACAGCAAGCATTTTTCACAGAGGTTTCACAAAAAAATATGGGAAATCAAAAGAGAGGATTGAAATCTGTCAGGTAGAAAAATTCTAGTTGGCATGTTTCCATTTTTTACATGGTCAGACAAGTATCTGAAAGCAGGCCCACCATTTACAGCTGGTAAAAACTGATATTCCATTATCTTGTTTACAGATAGCAATAAACTCTGATTGTTAATTGTTAAATACATAAAGAATACAAAGTTGCTGGAGGATGGAGATGTTCTATGATTAAAATGGAGTCTTTCAAAACTTCAGTCTCTGGTCACATGTAATGGATGTATTGAACAAGATACTTAGATGTTCATTTGTTAAACAGAAATATAAGCAAAGATACCAATCACGTGTAAATTGCTAAATGACTAGGATTGAATAACTTCGTGGTTCTAAAAGCAGGCAGTATGTTTAGTTGTCTCAAACTTGTATTTAAAGAACCTGCATTTAGGTTGCAAGCTTGAAAATTCTGAGCATGAACAATGTAAGATCTGCAATTAGGTTATACATTGAACTCAGTGGATTACAGAAGGAAAAATGCTACTAATGTCAAACAGTTAATTAGGCAGCCAGCACATTATTATTTTGAAAAACAGAGGCAAGACTGATTGGACCCTTCAATATGCAAATACCTAATGAAGGGATTAGTAGACTTAACCTATGGTTCATTGTAGGGCATGCACTGGATTAAGTCCAGGAGATTTTAGACTGTGGTAAACAGTGTTTGAAGATGAATGTATCCAGTTTGTTTTATGCTAAATTTTACTGTGTTTTAGCTGGAAGAAACTCTCCTGGCTGCACATTCCTGGCAATGCTCACATGTTCCATGATCTGTGCCTTCCATTTTTGCCAAGCACACAGAACATTACCACTGGGGATAACCAGCAAAATACAGGTTGGCTGTTGGGTCATCTGGTCCTGTCACTGAGAAAAATCTCTGAAGGTGTGTTAGAGTGGGATGGGAAGGATGCAAGGGGAGGACAGAATATGATGGTCAACTTTCTCTCCCTTTCTGTGACAGCAGCATGGAGAATGTCTGTCTCTCTAAAAGCACTGCAGTTTGCATACTGGAAAGGTCCCCGAAGGCAACAGCTTGACCAAAGAACATTTCAGTAAAAATGAGTTCTGCTGTCTATGAAAGATGTCTTTCAGCAGGCTCTGTTATAATAACTCACTTGTTTTGAAAAATTGGAAGAGAGGTAAAAAGACAGGATAGAAAACAAAAAGCAAATCTCGACATGAAAAATTCAAATAAATAAATTCACAAATAAATGTGAAATATTTAGTACAAGGGGTTTAGGTTTGGGTTTTTTTGCAAAGGCCTGCCTTTAACAAACTCAGAATATCTTCTTGGACATTGAGTGTTCTGGTCCCCCAGCACAACAAAAGTGAAGCTAGAAATGGTTCAAATAGTTTGCACCCTGGAGCTTAAGCAGTCTGTCTGAAACTGCCACACATAGATTGAATATCTTCTCATGTCTTACTAGTGTCTCAGGGAGAACCACTTTTGCCCTCCTGGCCCATGACTGAATGGTGAAAGCAAGTATTGCCATCAATTTTAGAACTGGAAAAAACCAAAACCCCCAGTTAATTCTTTGACTTCAATTACCTTATTTTGAACATTTTTTCGTATTCCTTTTGCATGCTTTTCCAATGCATTGAAAAAATTATTTGTCTTCCAATAATGTACCTTGTGTCAGGAAGACCGCCTAACCCATTTCTGGGGCTAGGCACATGTATATAAGAAATGCCTCTTATCTCAGCAAGCTTATATTGCAGAGTTGAATATAATGTTGTTTAGGTATGTGGAGGAATATAAAGCTACTTTTATGTTAGCTAAAGGCTTTGTTAGAACTACTATTAGTTAGGGTGTGACTGAATAAGTAAAATAAGAAATTCTGTCACATGTATCTTGGATTCTGAACAAAAAAATACACTATAGACTAGTAGTAGATAAAATTGGAGACAATTATGGCATGTATGTAAAAACCAAAATCTATCTTTACAAAATGAAGCAGTAACCTGAAAACGAATTAATATTAATGAAATTAATATTATTATTAAGAAATGCACAATGTCCATACAAAATCCCAGTTTTTCATTCCTTTCATTTTCTAACTTTGTTCTTTCCTTATACTGCATTTAGTTCTGGTTTTATGCCATTTTGCATAGTGAAGTCTGTTTGCTATGAGCACAATTATTTTCTAGCATGCAGAGGTGCTTTTGTGTTTATATTTTGTGACCATAACTGGGAGGCCAAGTTTAGAAAATTCAGCTCAATGTCTGATTGACAACATTAAAGAAAATGCTGCCAGCTGGCCTTTTTGAATCAGTAACCATGTGAGTAAAATGATTTTTTCTCTTTCAACTTCTCTGTCATCCTGCTTTTTCATAAAATGGATAATGAATCTTCACATCAGTTTTTGTGCCAAAAAAACCTACCCATTATTAATTTGATAATTAATTATTAAAATTAACAGCTCAGAAACTAAAATAAATGGGACCATTTTTTTACTGATTATAATCAGCTACCACACAGAGTATATGTTATGCCACATATTGCTCTAGTTTATTTCTATGCTTTTATAATTGCATTCTCTGCAATTTTCAACATAATAAATCCTCATTGATGTAAATTTGATCAGTGAGTATCTTTCATGGATAGAGAAACTAATTGCATGACCCTGCCTTGGTGTGGGGGTTGGACTAGATGATCTCCAGAGGTTCCTTCCAACCCTAATTATTCTGTGATTCCTCAGCAGTAATGCACACAAGTCTTAATGACATTCTGACGTAACCATTTTATCGTATTATATTCAGGGATGTAAGTGCTTCAAAAAGAACTTTGCACTTCATAGCCAAGGTAACAGTACACAGCCACAGAGTACTCTAAGACAGAAAGAGAGTATAAGAAAATCTTTACATGTAAAAAATTTGGAAGTATTTCTGAAAAGGCAACAAGAATGAGTCTAGGATCTGGAAAGTATGCTTTGTAGTGATAAACCAAGAAGTTCAGTCTCCTTGGATTAGCCAAGAAGAAATTCAGAAAGAGAAGAAATTTCTTGGTTACAGTTTCAAAGTTTCTGCATGTGTAAGGCTTTCTGGTAGCAAACAACAGTTTATTGTACCATAAAAAGACATAAGACCAGTGTTTGGAGGCACATTCAGACGAGATATGAGGTATTGATTTTAAATAGTGTGAGCAATTTAACTATGGAAATATGAGGATTTCAATTGATACCTTTCTAAAAGGATACTACTTTCCTCCTATTTAAACAGAGAAACAATGAATAAATTACTGATCTGTGTGTACCATGACACAGAAAGCTCTAATTACTTTTTGGATTCAAAATTTATCAGGCTTTCCCTTTTCTACCTACAGGTTTTTTTTCAGCAATGCAACCTCCCCAACCTGATTGGACTCTATGCTTCCTGTATTGATTTACATTCAGTAAATTCAGTGAATTTCAGCCAAGGGCTGACTCCTGATGTTTCACATGTACTGCATATAACCAAAGACATCACACAGAGTTGAAATGGACACTGAACTTAATCCTGCTAAATTTTAACATGAAAGGTCAGCCATTTGCAGAGAAAATAAAAATATATGATCTACTCTAAACTATTTTTGGACTACTGTATATAGACTTATAAGTAGGGATTGTATTATTTTATAGGGCTGTTTTAAATATCATGAGTTAACTAAATGGACTTTTTTCCCTACTTGCTCAGCTGTCTTAATGGATATAGGCTTCTATAGAAGATATAGGCTTCTATAGAAAATATAGGCTTCTATGGAAAAGCTTCTGCAAGCTTGCAGGAGAAGAAATGTAGATTTTTTCTGGCTGCAGGTTTGCATTCTGCAATGGAAACATTACTAATGATCTCTGGAATGAGAGCATGAGCAGTTAAAAGACCTACAATTAAACTAACTTAATCTGGTAAATGTGGGGCACTTAAAACTTTAGCAGCTGTACAGGTAGGAACAGTAGTAAGGGTGGGAAAGGAAAATGCAGAAGGAAAGAGAAAGGGCTGAATTCCAGGACATGTGCAAGGATTGCAGGGAGTCAGCAGGTCAGACTGAAGGAGGGTAGGTGGACCATAACATTTGGGTTTGAGTTTTTTGTTAGGGGTGTTAGGGGGTGGTGTTATTCTGTTTCACAGAATTTGTGAAATTTTTGTACACTTTTCATCTCACGAGAAATGGAATAGACTATGTTTTATGGTGCTTTCTGTAAAGCGATGGAAAAATGCCTGACATCTATAAATTAATTTGAGCTGACAGCAACCCTGTGAGAAAGAGAAATATTTACAGATGAAGCTGAGACAGGTTTTTTTCTCAAGGTCACAAGGACATTTGTGGCAGAGCT
Organism: Edolisoma coerulescens; assembly: GCA_013397115.1. Classification (NCBI taxonomy): domain Eukaryota; kingdom Metazoa; phylum Chordata; class Aves; order Passeriformes; family Campephagidae; genus Edolisoma; species Edolisoma coerulescens. Next base: position 71,701 of record VWZW01008204.1, on the reverse strand, counting down.
GAGAATTGTACCCAAAGATCCTGGTTCTTAACCTTATTTCTCAGGCATCACACTATCTTCTCTTCTGTGCAGGTTATGTCTTGTATTACGTGCATTGCCATTTCCCACTGACAGACACATGAACAGCAGCATGATTTGATGCTTACAGATGCATCTATGTGACTTTTACTTCAGAGTAATATATGAAAAAAAATGTTGAAATTTGAAGAGTTAAATAGATTAAACTGACCCCCCCAAAAGGTGCACATTGTTTAACCACTTGTATTAATGCATCCAAAGTGCATTGCTACATGTACCAAAATCACATAAATTCCAAAGTCTGCATTTTTTGAACCACCTCACTTATGCTGCCAAGGAATGTGCTGGCTGAAATATAGGAATGTGAAATTCTTTCTTCTTTCCCTCTCCCATTCTTTTTTTGCTGGTTATTCATGTGCTAGATAGACATTAAAAGCAAAAAAGGAAGAGTGCAGAGGTTAAATCCAGCCCTCCAAAATCTGAATGTTTCTTCATATTTTTTTTACAAGTTAGCCAAACTCCCTGTTGCTTAAAAATAGCTGTACTGGAAATCCCATGAGAAAAAAAAAGGTATATGTAAAAATATTCATGCAATCATCTTCCATTCCCACTGAAAATATTAAAGTTGTCTTAGTCATTTTTTGCACCATCTCTTCTAGCCCCAGACTCAGGAATTAGTTCAGATATGCATGAAACTGTAGAAAAACCTACAATTAACAGTACACATTCAATTATCATAAATTTCCATATGCTTTTTTAGTGAAGGTTTGGGCTGATCCCTGTGTTGTCTTAACTATTTCATCCATCTCTAATATTTGTCCACATTGTCAAGATCTGTCTCTCTCATTTGGATGCTGGTAAAACTTCAGGCTTTAAATTCTTTGCAGATTAAGGAAAATAAAGAAAAATCCTGTAAAGCAGCGTTGACTGATAGACTAGACTTTATTTTGGCTTCTGTATCAAACTAGAATTTTCACATAAATGGATTTAAATGTCTTTTACATTTTTGTGATTTGGTGTACTTTTGACACTAGGTTCTTGTGGACGCTGAAACCTGGGTTGCAGAAAGATTTTCCAGCTTTCTGCCTCTGTCTGTGAGAAAGTCTTTACTTTCTCACAGACACTGGCTGAAACAGTTAGAAGTTTCTGTACTAATCCCTTTATCTTGCAGGTGCGAGATTGCTGCAGTATTGTTGTGATACTGACCAGAGAAATATTCTGAAATGGGTATTGTAAGATCTAACCAATCATTCTAAGGAGGTGGATAGTAAGGGACCAATGGCCTTGTGCCATTCAAGTGAACTAAAATATAAAAACCAGCTTGTAAATTAATAAATGATTCTTATTCTCCTTGGACTGGAATCAGTGTCGTTTCTTGCTGGTTTTGGTGCAACAGCGACAGGTTCTCCCCAGCATTTTTAACATACTTCTCTTGATTTTTTGATGTATGTGATACATTTTCTAGTGTTCTTTGTAGATATTTTAATAGGAATTAATCTTGCATAAAAAATCTTACAGAAAAACCCCGAAATACAGCAATTCAGAAGGTCTTTTAGTTTGCACTGGACTGTGTCTTAGTCTTAGCAGAATGTGATTTTACTGGCCTATGTGCCATGCCCAAAGCAGAATGGTCTAGGGAGAGTCACTAAACATCATGGCTGTTTTACTCCTCTTCTGGCCATTGCCTTCTAAGAACCTCAATGATGTTGCTCAGTCAGTCTCAGGGGTCCAGGGTGTAAGTCTTTCCTGCTCAATTATTTATGGTCCTCACATGACTTTCATAGGCAGAAAGCTGAAAGGAGAAAATTCAAGAATTTAGTCCTGACTATTTTTGGAATATGCATTTATGTCCATTTTCTGGGCTAACAAAGACAATGTCTGCAATAGGATTACTTACATTATTAAACAAAATGTGACTATACTAAAATCCTTAAGAGTGAAACTCAGGAAAGACTGGATCAGCAATATTTGTATGTAAACTCTTCCTCAATGGGCCAGTTTTTTGCTCAGGCTGTATCACTGGGTTTCACTCTTTTCTGACATCTCACTCATTTCTTTAATCTTTGTTTTTAAATCTTTACAAAGCCTCCTTGGCTCCTACGTTTACTTGGATGGGCTTAGAATGTCCCTCACTCTGCCTGTTCTGGTCTCTTCATGTAGAGAGTTACTCTTCATCATATATCTTAATTTATTAAATGCGTTGTTTCTTTCTCACATGGATTCTACCAGCTATAAAAGATTATTTTTTGCATATTTTCCTAAATCAAATACCTTTTTCAGGAATATTCTGTTATTGAAGTTTAAATGCTCTCTTTTGTACTATCTACACTCTTCTCTAATTTCACACATTTTCAAAGTGCTGCTGTGATATTCAGGTCCGCATACTCTGAAACCCCAAATCAAAATGTCCTGGAGTGGTGTTGTAAGACCTCTCTATTCTCTAATCCTCTACCTTAATGCCGAAAGGATGCTGTACCTTTAAGATGCACCTGGGGGGCGGGGCCGGGCCAAAGCCGCGGGACCCAGGTTCAGTCGGTTCAACGGCGCAGCCCAACGGCTCTGGGCCCAACGGTCTCAGCAGTGCTTGGGAGGGAGTGTGCTGGGAGAGCTGTGCTGCTGCTTTGGTGTTTTTTTTTTTTTCTCCTCTTTATTCCTGTTAGTTAAAAAAAGTTTTGTTATTTTTTCTTCCCTCCCCTGGCCTCCCTGCCCTCCTTCCCTTCTCTCCGATCCGGGGGACCTGCGGGGAGGCCCCGGCGGACCCACGGGCGGCCCCGGCTGGTCCGAGCCCTGAGGAACATCGAGCATTCTCGACTGCTGGGAGGAGGAGAATCGGTGCCAGAGGACCCGCAGGTTTTCCTTCCACCTGCCCTGCTCCGGGCGGCTGCGAGGACCTCCCCTTCCCGGAGATTGGGGGGAACTAGTTGTCAGCCCATGTGTTCCTTCCCTTCTCCGGGCATTTGTTGTGTTCTGAGTTTTTTTTTCCTGTAAATAAACAATTTGGGGTTCTTTTCCACTTTTGCTGTCATTAATTTGCCTCATTGGCAGAGGGAAGGGGGGAAGCCCATTCCCTTTGGAGGAACCGCTCACTTCGGAGTGTTTCCTCCTGACTTTGTCTCTGAAACCGAGACACAAAGAAAGGCCCAAAGCTCTCCTTGAGCACATGAAAAGAAAGGTGGCCATGAATTTACATTTTCCCAGCACAGTGTCAGAATATGGGCTTTTTTTCTTGGTTTCAGTCTGTAAAACACTACATAATTAATAGTAAGAACATAACTCAGAGCAGCTGAATCTAACCTTCCCAGCAGAGTTTTCATGTTTATGTTATTCTTTTTATAGAGCTGAGGAATAGAACTATTTTTGTCTCTGAAATCAACCTAGTTAGGCAACTGTTACTTGGTCTACTGACTCAAAAATATTAATTTATAGCCTAACAAAAGAATGACATTCAAAGAATCACATAGCAGTTAAACACTTCTATCCATAAAATATACTTCAGTAAGTGCATTTGAAGGTAGTTCATCACGTGAGGACAAAAAAAAAGATAAGACAAACAGTTAAGCAAGTGACTTAATCAGTTTAATTGTAAATCACTTTGTCTAATTGTGTACTGTGATCATGTTCTTGCCTAAGGTCTGACTAACACTGAGTGTTATGGAACCTTTGCATCGACCTCAAGAGGTTATGGCTGGGCTGAAACTTTAAATTCTTAATCCATTTGTTATTGAGTGAAGCACTGACTCAGGCTAAAAACTCATGTAAATTCTCAGTTTCAATGGCCTAGACAAGTTAATTATATGTTCCAGTTCACTATTTTGACTGACATACTTTTTTCCCTTTTTCGATCTTTTGTATGGCGGGATAGGTGCATTGGCTTCATAGTTTTCACCAAAGTCCGAAATATGCAGCTGTTCACCGGCATGAAGTCAAGTGCTGACTGATGCTGTGTTTGGCTATGGATTTGAAATGTGGCCTAGTGCCTGGGATATTTTTAACCATGAAGGGGAATGGCATAAACCAAAACATAGACTTGGCACTTTCACCTCTAGTCATCTACCAAGGAAAAGCTGAAGCAGGTAGTTCCCTTGCTCTGGTTACAAATCTGCCTGAAAACTCTGTTTTAGCTGTCATTAAACCCAGTGCTTCTGATATCTGTGTTGCTGCTTAGTGACCTGTAACTTATTAGCCATGCTCACTTTCCCACCTTCAGCTTCACAAGCAACAGGTGGGGAACTTTATCCTCAATTAATCAACTAAGTGATGGTGTAGACCCTTAAATAGCGAAAATTTTCTTAAAAGAAAAAAAAAAGGATGGGCATTTTAGTTTATGAAAAGTTGACAAAATGGCATAAGTGACATGAAATCTGAAAGCAGCAGTTCAGTTTATTCTGTCTGTATTAAACATGGTGGTCTGAAAAAAATAGAACATGGAAACACATGATGGTGAAAATTAGATACGTACTTTAGAGACTGGTAAAATGATTCAAAGACAGCTCATCTTTGGTGACGTATTTTTGTCATCATGTTGACATAGTCATTATATCACGACATGGGAAACGGCCCATGGCCCAATGCCTATCAAAGCCAGAGCCAGCACTCTGAGTAAAGCATTTCATTCAGGTGGCAGAATTTTCTCTCAACAACCCTTGGTGATGCAAAATTGCAGCTACACTAATTGCTCTCTCTTCCCTCTGCTTCTTTCTTGTGCGGAGACAGCTTTGGGAGGTGGACACCTGTATTCACAGGCTCAGTGGTCAGCTCTATTCCAGTATTGGTTTTGTTAGTCTTCTGTTCATGCTGTAATGAATGAAGATCCATCATATTCCTAATCCAAGAGGTGTAATTTCCTTCCTATAACACAGCACTCATGATCTTCTCAGTTTTTGCTTGAATCAGATGTTCTGGTGAATCAATAAAGTAGTGTGATATTTTCAAAATTGAAACCTGACTGGTTGAGAACAAGTACATTCCAAGTGCAAAAAAAAGGCAAACCCCCAGCTAAATGTCAACAATAATGTTTCTGCATGAAGTGATTTACTCACAAAGTGTTGAAGCAGAGTTGTTAAGCAATCCATGCTTATCCTTTAAAATAAAATAATATAAAAAAAATTAACCCCCACCCCCAAATAAATCTAGACACAATCACTTTTATTTAAAGACACAGCCTGACAGTCAACTTATTGCACTGAAAGGAAAGTTTCCAGTATCTTCAACACCCATGTTTTGATGAAAAATTATTAAGATAATTGTAAAGGTCTAATAGGCCACTTTAAAATTGGTACATGGTGCACAGGGACTTAACAGGATAGTCATGAAATAAAAGCTAATGAAGAAATAACCATAAGCATGGTGAAAGATATTGAAACATGATAGTCTTATTCTCACTGTCTGTTTTAATAGAACAAACATAGTCATTCTGTTTAAATTAAACACGTGACAGATAGATAAAATAAAATAATTTTGTGGGAATTTAAAGAAAGACAAAAGTGAAGCAAAGTAAATCATTATGAAGCTATGAAGGAGGCTAAGACTCTATAACAAGATGGTGTCCTAGACATAGTCTTCCCAAGCTGCCAACCTGGGCAAGTCAGTGGTAGGGCCAGAAGATGTACTAGTGGATAAAACAAAAGGAAATCTCCCCTGCCTCAGTTTCTAGCACACAAAGATCTGCTATAAAGTTGATAGTGAAAGGAGCTGCAGCTGTTGGTAAGAGGAATTAACCTGATGCTTTTTCAAAGTTGTCGCCAGGATAAAAGTACAGTTATTGTGTAGTAATGAAAAATAAATATTCATGAGATGCCCACACAAGACGGTTACATAGAAGCTCCTTGTTTTATTTTCCCTAATCCCCTCTATTCTCCTTAGTATGAATGTCCTCAGGCTCTTTAACCCACCTCTTTAGTTTAAGTAATAACTAGCCAGTTATCAAACATGTCATTATGGCTCTGAGAAATTACCTAAAATACAAGGCAGCAGTGCTCATTGTGTCCCAGGGAATTAACTGGGCGTAAGTATCTCCTAAGTGCTGTTGTACTGTAAACATTGTATGTTATTAGCAGAAGATTGATCTACTTTGTTCTACTACACACACATTTTAAAGGATGACTCAGATTATTCATGCTTTGTATTGCTTTGTTTAGTATTAATCCTTCCTTTTCTTACCTATCAGCTTCCTTATTGTTCTTATAATTTAGGACACTTTATAGCAAAGCTGAGGTAGCCTGAGCAAGACTGGGGCTTTGATATGATGATCACAAGGAAAATACAATTTTAGAATGGATTCCTCTCTGAAGAGCTAAGGTGATAAACACCCTACAATGGACAATAGCAGAGAANAGGAAGGAAGGAAGGAAGAGAAAACAATTGGCATGTTTCCCTCCTTAAATTTCTGAATCACAAATGCTCAAAGGCCATAAAACTCTTCTCATTTTTCAGGACTATTTTTCCTAGAACACAGAGCAGAAATTAATATGATCTGAACTGTTGTTTCTGGAACAAAATATTCCAGCCCAAAGAGAATTCAAATAATATATCATTAGTCTGAAGAGCATGCTGTAAGTGATGTTTGAAAAGCACAGAATAGCCAGTGGCACGGAGCCAGGTAATGTTGTCTTTTGCTCACTGAAGTCACTGTTGTTGCTAGGATTTTTTGGTTTTGTTTTGCTGGTGAGTTGGGGCTTCTTTTTCCTTTTTGGCTTATTTGATTTCATAGAATGTTCTCTATGAATTCTTATTGGTTGTAGCATATTTTTTTCTTTCGGTATGTATGTCAATGTATCTTTGTATCTAGCATTTTGGGATTGTTTTCTTGATTATTTTTTCCATTCATTTCTTGGTTTGTTTCTTCTTTCTATAGTAATGGTTTAACCAGGCTCTTCTGAATTCAAAGGTCAGTTGGTGAAGTCTGAGTAAAGAGGTGCTCTGATACCATTTCAGGAACATCATGATCTACTGCAAAACCAATCAGCAGTGTTGGACAAATGGGTGCAAATCATCAGTAGTACTGAGATTCCCAAGCTGCTTCTTTCTCAGGGCAGTGCTGAGTGTAGTAGTTTATTTGTTCTTTAACTCACTCAGGAAACCAGTCTGAATTTGAAAGCCCAGCTAGACTGAGAAGTTCTTACACAGGGTCTCATATGCCGTGGAAAGGAGGAAACATGGATATGCGTACTGAACAAGATAGGCCTGAGTAGTGTGTGTAATAGAAGTGGAAAAGAAGGTGATAATTCTTGCTTACATATTTACTCTGCTTTTTTCTGAATTACCTACTTCAAAAGGTGCAGAGGCTATAGAAAAGCCTATGGATCTTTCATGCATTCTTCCTATAACCTCGTCTCAAAACTATATGGTCAGCTGATTTTTTCACTTTAAATACTGTATGACTGTTTCTGGGAAATTATGTATTAGAAACATACTGTACATACAACTAACTGCTCTTAACAACTGCTATGTATCTCAATCTGAGGACCATATAGCCAGGACCAGCACATAAGAAGTCAACAGATCATTGAGATATATGTACCAGACCGGAAGACCACTTACACAAGAGGATTTCATTGAAAGACAATATAGAGAATGTAGTATGGGAAAATACTCTGAAAGGAAAGAAATTGGAGCTTATGATTTGTCTTTGCAAGATCAGAACAATCTGATGATTAAAAGAACCAGTCAATTTAGCTTTTTCTTTGCTTATGTTTTGGCTCTTCAAGGTAGAACCCAGAAACTGTAATAGACTGTTGTTGACAACATGACGTTGATGAAGAAGGCTGGAATATTGTAGTCAAGTTATACAGAGAATCACACTCCCTGGTTAAGTTGTAGATGAATGTGCAGCATTCACTGAAACAAATAACTGGTGCAAATATAAGAAAAGATGCATCAGCTCTCAGCATGTGTTCTGTTAAGAGCCAGAAAAAACATGTTCATGCCAGTGTGAACCATAGTTCAAAGAACTGGAAAATTCAAGAGACTTTGCCTGAAACTTTCCACTATTGTTTTTGCTAAAAATACTTTCATTTAGGCTAGCAGTGTACCTTATTCTAAGGTACACCATTTATTTTTTCTTTCTTTTGATTTAAGAAAACAGATTTAAATGTCATATGCTTCTGTGAACATTAACATGCAGTAAAATATCCAGTTAGATAAAAGACCATACTTAACATTGATCTTTTTTCTTGAGTTTACTAGCGACCTTTAAACCATAACCATGTATTTACTGTCATTATTTCAAACACTCAACTGTGAAAGTTAAATAGAAGATCATCATTATTTTTAAATTAGCAAGAGCTTTTAGCAAGAAGCTAAAAAAGAGCTAGAACTGATTCCCCCTACTCCCATAATTGAAGAAATAATGCTGAATTTTTGTGGTAAATTTCACGGGTCTTGCTAAAAGCTATTAACATCAAAGTAGTAAAAAAAAGTTGATTTTTTTTATTTTAATGTTTTCTTCAGATTATGCTCCTGTTGTACTACATGTACTAGAAGTATAACTGAAAGAGGAGAATATTCAGATATCATTCTTTTTTTCCACAGTTCTCTACTGAGGGTTGTAGGTTTTTTAAACACCCACATTTTGTAGGAAATAATCAAGGTATGTGATATACTTACTCTGTGTTTTCAAATGTGGTCTTCCATGGGCATCAGAAATGAAACTACTTATTATTCAATGTGCTCCACATGGTTTCAATGAATTCAAAGGACATAATCCTCAATGAAGAGAAAGGTGCTCACTTCTATGGGTAGAATACCTTTATTTTGTTTTTTTTTTTGGGGATGGTTTTGGCTCTAATATCCCTTATTCTACCCCTCATCTTTTTAATGTCAGTTTTGGAAATTGTTCATCCCACATTAGATGTTTGAGGTAAGGGAGTAATTCTGGAAAAGGCAGCTTCTGAGATGAAAATATATGTAAGTCAGGGAAGAAAAATCTGTGTAAAGATGACAATTCTCATTTATTGTGATTTAAGCTCCTTGCAAGGGTACAAAACAAATGTACTGTAAGGAATTTAGGGAAAGCTTAGGAAGCTATTCAAACTTGAAGGAAAATACCCTAATAGTAACTAAAATAAAAAATATGTCTGAGTCAGTGAGTCCTTTCTTTGCATGACTTCATATGTGTGTCCTTTCTTGTTTGCACATATATTTCTTTATGTATGGGTGAAAAAGAAGTCTAGCTCTCTATCAAAACTATGCTTTGGAATGAATAATTCTTGTGCAACAGTTTTAAAAGTCTATATTTTTAAATAACTTGTTTACTTCACTTTATCATGAAATTGTCAGTGAGTCAAACTCATTGTTGGGAAATTAATATAAGTACTCATCCAGAGTAACTGATTCAATCACTTAGAAAATAGGAAAAGGCCATTTTCTTTTAACTCTTCTTTTAGGATAAAGGTAGGAATAAACATTTATCTGTGAAAAATAAAAAGTTTAAAATAAATCCAAATATAATTAATTTCTGTAGGCACTATAAAACAGGATCCAAAAGATCAAATTCTAAATGGTTAAATAAATAACAAGGATCATGCTGAACTGAGTAAACACAAAAATACCTTAATTTCATTCTTTCCAAATTGCTTTGACTCCAAGCTCCAAATGAAACTTGAATCTTAAAAAACCAAAAACTATTTTGCAGGATTTTGTTACTGGAAATTGATCAAGAGAATGTAGCCTACCATTAACAGGCTAAGACTGGCACCTGAGGTTAGACCTTCAAAGAATGAACTATTGGCAATGACAGCAAGAATGCAAAAGTGAATTGTCTAGCGCACAGGCTTTGGATTATAATTATTTCATAAGTATTTTACTTAAAAGAAAACAGAAGAAAAATAAAAAATAAAAAAAATGTACTTAGTGGACACTTTCACATGTATGGCATTTCCACTCAAAATCTATACTTGTTTTCTCTTTTTTTTTTTTTTTTTTTTTTATTTAAAAGATTAGAGATGTTTCCAAACTTGGAAATTAAGGGAAAGAAATTATACTGTTGACATTTTTTTGCTTTCATTACTAGTTTATGACCTCAGAAAAGATAAACTGTATGTTTGTTTGATTTTGCATGTTTACTGAAGTTTATTTGCTTCTCCTCTACATACAACTCTACTTCAGGCACTAATAAATTCCAAGAAATATGGTCTTGTTTTACATAATTAGAATATATGTTCAGCAACGTACTGACTGTACAGTACTAACTGTAGCTTGCCCATCATCTGAACGCATTAAAGGACACTCTTAACTATTCGTGAGTTATTTGTGGTTCCCATACAATTTCATAGAATCATAGAATAGTTTGGGTTTGAAGGGATCTTAAAGAACACTCAGTTCCAAACCCCCCACCATGGGCAGGGACACCTTCCACCACACCAGGTTGCTCAAAGCACTGTCCACCCTGGCCTGGAACACTTTCAGGGATGGGGCATTCACAGCTTCTCTGGGCAGCCTGTGCCAGTGTCTCACCATTATCATCATATTCTATCTAATCTAATTCCCTAGCTCTTCTCCAGCTTTCTTGTAGCTCCTCTTTAGGTACTTGAAGGCTGCTATGAAGTCTTCTGTGGAGCCTTCTCTTCTCCAGGCTGAACAACACCAAATGTCTCAGCCTGTCTTCACAGGAGAGGTGCTCCAGTCCTCTGATCTTCTTCATGGCCCTCCTCTGGATCTGCTCCCTCAGATCCACATCCTTCTTGTATTGGTGACCACAGAGGTGGACACAGTACTCCAGACAGGGTGTCACAAAAGCAGAGCAGAGAGGGAAAATCACCTCCTTCAACCCACTGGCCATGCTGCTTTTGATGCAGCCCAGAATACGTTTAGCTTTCTGGGCTGCAAGAGCTCATTGCCAGCTCAGGTTGAGTTTCTGCTCAACCAACACCCAAGTCTTTCTCCTCAGAGCTTCTCTCAATATATTCCCTGCCCTGCCTGTATTTGTGCTTGGGATTGCCATGACCCTTGATGCAGGACATTATCCTTGGCCTTGCTGAACTTCATGAGATTGGCACAGACCCACCACTCAAGCCTGTCAAGGTCCCTCTGGATGACACCGAGTCATTGACCACAACTCTTTAAGTGTGACCATCCAGCCAGTTCCTTATTCAGTGGGTGGTCCATCCATCAGATCCCTGTCTCTCTAGTGTAGAGTCAAAGATGTCATGCAGAACAGTGTCAGCTTTCAGGAATGCTGTCAAGTGATACCACTACTATGTGTTGCCTCCCATTAATTTTGCTGATTTTATTGTTTTTCATCTTTTCTTTGTCATTTCTGCAGAGCTTGTAGCACAAGGATGACATGTGGAATTTTGTACCTGAGGATGCTCCAGAAGCAGTACTCTCCCAAAACAGCAAGGATCCTCTTCTGGGTGGAAAGCAGTCACAATCCAAAATATAGCAGCTTCTTCAGTCTGAAAGTAGGAAGCAGTTTTTCTGCTGTATTCCATTAAGACATAGAGACGGGAACAGTCTTGCATCAAAAAGGTAAATTACAGTAGGTTTAGACAGGGGATTTGCTGTATGCCTTAGCAGTCACTCTTTTTATCTAGCATCTCAGCTGGACAGCTTGGAGGAGGGGGTGTGGATGGCTGATGGTGTTTGATTGTAAGGGCTCAAGGTGCAGAAATAAGGACACCTTTGCTTGTTGTTTCCAGAAGAAAGTGTATGGTCAAAGTCAAACTGAAACCTTGCAGCATACAGAGGTAATGGAAAGACACAGTTTTTTGAGACTTAAAATATGTTCGTATGCATGTATTTCCACATGAACATACCCCCAAGTAGTGATGAAAGTTCTCCTGGGATCTTTGAATCCAGGGATCTCTGGATTGATGAGACTGCTGCCCATTTGAGTAGTAGCTTGAGGAGCTACTTTAACTGCAGGTGATGCTGGTGTATTTTTAAAAGAGCGGAGGGAGGAAAAGAACCGAGTGTTCCAAGACTTGCTGTTTTCAAACACTAGAATGTTTGGAGACTAGTCGCCTGTTATAGATATGAATCTTATGTTTCCCACGCGACTTGTGTCTGAACACCACCTAAAATCTAGAGTCTACTCTATTTAATATATACCCTCAATTCCCAAATGGCCAGGAGCTTTGCTTTGAGCTTCTGCTTGCTTGAGCCATAACTTATCAGAAACTTGTAATACAGAGCAGTATAACATCCTTTGGGCTGACTAAGGCACACTAGTGACTGAATTCACACTGTAGATAGAGGTTCAGTTTCTCCTCTTCTGGCACTTTCTGTCAGGGACTGAAAGCTCCAGCCACAATGCAGTAAATAATAGCTGAAAGGCAGAAATATCTGAAACCACTCCAGCTGTTTTCAAAATGATGGTGTGACTATGCCCTGAGAGAGCTGAACACATGATGGCAGTAGGATGCTACAGCTGAGTGTGGATGGTGGAAATCCTGGACCATAACAACATGACTATTCCTGGTAGTTTAATTAACTTATAAAAAGGGGATATTTGTGAAGATCCACCATCTTCTAGGAACTGCTTCTAGTTCTAGGTCACAAAAGTAAAAATTCACATTAAGTTCATTGCATCCATGGAGGCTTATTTGTATGATTGCCACCATGTCCAATTCACATTTGGGACAGGAAGAAGAAACTCTTTCTATCATAAATAATTTGAGGAATCTGATTTTAAATATTACCTGTGCAATTTTACGGGTGCTTCTCACTTCTTAAGGAAAGTGTTACAAGAAATTATGAAAAACCACCACTCAGATCACCTCCTCCACCAAGCATTAGTGCTTTCTTTGACAGTCCTGAGGAGCCCTAGGCAATTTAGTCACACGTTATACAGCACCTGAGGTTCATTACATCTCAGAATGATTTTCAGATCTTTCTCTCTATCCTTTTTCCTATAATTCTACTTTACAGAAAATTCACCTCTTTAAGGTAGAGTGAGCAGCACTGCAAGGAACTTTCCACTAAAATTTAAAATCCTATCAAAATTTTAAATATAAAGTGATGGCTCACCATTCTAACTCATCACAACTGAAAACCAGTCTTATCAATAGGAATTCTTCATCTGTAAACCATTTATGTGCTTGCTAAAATGTTTGCTGGAAAAGGAAGAATCTTTCTGCATACCTCCAGATTCAAAATATTCAACATAAAGTGATTTCAAAAATCAGATAATTCTTTGCAACTAGACTCCTGTCACTTAGTCTGTGGGCTTCTTAACCATAGATTTGCTGCCAGATGCAGTCATATTTGTGTTACCTAAATACAAAAACAAGGTCAAATTTTCTCATATTGTAAACTTTTTAGACTTTTATAAGGCAGAAGTTTAAAATTTCTACCTACCTACCTAGAAGTCGGCTACAGAGTTTTAGTTAACCAAATGATTCCATGATATCTGTAATGGTAGACCGCACAGAAGAAGTATAAACTTTGAGATAATGAAAATAGCAAGAAATATAGAGTCATAGCATCATTAAGGTTGGAAAAGACTTCAAGATTGAGTATAAATGCTAATCTAACACTGCCAGGTCCACCACTGAACCATGTCCCAAAGCACCACATTTTTGTGGTTTTTTGCTCTACAGAAGAATCTGAGGATCTTGAAAGACTAGGATTTGTAAATCTGAGTAAGAAGTAGCAGGCAGATACTACCAGATAACGTGGCTGATCTGAGGTGGCAACCAGTTGTTGCCTTCAAACTGTGGCTTCCATCATGCTCAAATAAGCTCTCGACACCTAGTTTTGATCTGAGACTTGGCATCCCACAAACCAGTCTATTTCAGTAATAAAGCCAAATGAGCACTGCAGCCCCCATTATAAGGAACTGTGATTTCCTTCTAATGAACTCTGTAATATCTGCTCAAGTAAATGTCTGCCCAAGACATTGTCATTCTGAACAGAGAAATAGGAGCTCCTAGTTAGAATTTTTTAGCTCTCAAGCAGACGCATACATCATCTGGATGATACACAAATATCCTGGCTTAAGGAACAAGTACGTCCTTGAGGACTGGCACTAAGGAAACTTGGTTTCCTACTAAACAAAAGCCTGAGTAATGCTTTCCCCATTTACATGGTTTGTCTCAAGTGTGTATTCTCTAGTGCCTAGTATAGAGAATCGTCTTGTGTTTGCAGGATTTTTAAGATTCTGCCCCTGGTGCCTTATTGCAGTCTTTCCCACAGTTAAATAATAACCAGTCTTGCTGCGCTCTCCCAGTTTATTTATGGACCAGTAACTTTAAGAGTTTCATTTTCTTCAAGATTTCCACTGTTACCATTCTAATTTGGTTTAAAATTTACCAATTTTGTTTTAAATTCCTTTTTCAAAAAAGTTTTTGAAGGCAAGGCAAGTGATCATACACAACTTCTTTCCACAAAATAACAGAATAAAAATAGCTTTCCTTTAAGTTTTAATTTGTGTCTTATGAAAACAAGACCTGATTGTTACATGAAATAATTTTCTATCAAGTACAAGCATTCTACTAAAGATTTGTACTTGTATTTCATAAAGCTTTTGGAAAGGTCCTTCTCTAAAGGCACTCGAAAGGAGACAAATCATCACAGAATGGTATTTTTTCTGTGGAATAACAAAGCAAAAAAGAGGAAATAAAAGATAGTATTAAAAATATCTGGTTTTAAAGTGAAATGTTATCCCAAATATACCCCAGGAATCACTGCTGAGAACCAGATACTTGAATTGCGCATACACAGTCTGAAGTAGTGAGGTGACAAATTTTTCAAGTCATGCAAATTTTTCCGAATTGTCAAACAAACTGATCAAGAACTATCTGACAATAATGAATGACCAGGCAATGGAATGGCAGTTACAACCTGATGGTGATATATCTAAAAGAGGGTCATAATCCTACTTACATAATTCCAACAATGGACTCCATACTGCTTAATTACCTCTCAGGAAAGAGACCTTGGTGTAACAACAATATACCCACTTTATACCTTATGTGCAATGTTGCACACTTTATCCCAAAGAGAGGAAGTTTCCTTTATAGAAAAAGGATAAAGGATACAGAGAAAAGATAATGACTTGACAACTTACACTCAAAAGAAATACAGAGATATTCATATGATTAATATACCATCATTGCTTTTCATGTCACTAAGACTCCTTAGAACATTTGCTCAATTTCAAATGCAGCTTATCTTCATTTTTTAAAGCCAGGTAAATGCTTCTCTCTTTTCTTGGTATCTTCTGAACTCTAATCTCTTCTTACCACACCAAAACTCACATTGGGCTCAGAGAATATTCTCAACATACATGATCTAAATATCATGCTTGATGGCTCTCTAATCTAAAACAGGAAGTTTTCTCAAGAGAAGAAATTTTGCACCTTGCTTTAATATATTTTACAATACTTGACTGTGGAATGGATTACAAATGCGAGTTGTATGCTTGGTATTAAAGTGAATTGTATTTGGAATGACAGATTTGGCTGCACTGGAAAGGTGTTAGTAATGTATTTAGTGACTTTGTTCTTCTTAGGAAAATGAGATGGCATAATACAAGACTGAGGAAAAATCTTGTCAATAAACTACTTAAAATTCCAAGTTTCTTCACCTTATTTTTCCTGATAACTTATACAGTTCTTCTAAACAAATGAGACAGATTTTGGTCATATGATCAATAGGGTTGAATATGAATTTGTAGTTTCAAACTATTGTTATTGAGACTTTTGCACAAAAGTACAGCGAGAATACATTCTTTAGGCAGCAATCATGTATTACTGTTTACTTTGGTCTTTAGAGCTAGGCTTCTCACATGATTTTACAATGCCGAATACAGTATATTCAGTAGTCAAAGACACAAAGTTATACACACTGGAAAAAACTTTATTTGACCTATTTCAGTTGTCTTCTTTTGTAGGATATATATTGCTTCCTGGAAGTGAATCTTTCTCTCCAGTGATTATAAAGGAATAATAATTCATAATTTACCATACCCAGTGCTGTTTTCTACATATGGTCAGAAGAATACCATCTTTATTGCCACAATCCCAATTACTGAGTAAGAATAAGCAATGGGCTTTTAAGTTCCTAGCTGTTCTTAACTTTATTTCTTCTTCCTTTCTTTTTCTATTTCTTCTTCTCCATTTTGCTAGGGTTTTTTGTCTCATTTCTGGCATCTCATGTTACCAGAGAATACTGTAGTGCTATTAAACAATAATTACAAGTGTTTTCAATCCCCTTCAATGTATGTGGTGGTGTGGAGCCAACTGGCTTTCTAAACCAAAATAATATTCTCAAAGAAGACACTAAACTGAGTTTCATTTCTGGAGTATAGCAGCTTTTCCTAAATTCAATCAGAGGGTCAAATCTATTATATCTTCAAGTGCTTAAATAGTTAAGTGAGTATAATTCAGTGGACTTTTATGAATCCTTTCCCTTCTGATTAAGTAGCATCCTATCCTCTCTCCACTCTAAGGTGGAGACAACATCACCTGACCTTTAATTTATAATTAAAGTATTCCAAAATAACAAAAATGCTACCTAGTCCTTTCTCTAGTGTACATTGTGTAAAAGGTTCATAATGTGATTTAAGCTTTATAAATAATTCAATTGTGCTGACTTGTTGGCCAAAAACTAGCCTATTGGATCTTAAACAGTGTGCTTTGGTAAAGTAAGCATGCTTAGTCTGACCATCCTTTAGGGAGATTTACCAGAATGCAAGGACAAGCATTATTGCTTTGGAATACACAATGCAGAAATATTTGATGGGCCTCACCTGGAAACAGAAAAATGTAATGACTTTTCTATTTCCCAATAGAAATTATTTTCTAGTTTATTTGGTATTCTCTGTTTCACTTGCTATTTGCCTAAATCCTTTCCCCTATAATTTTAAGGGAGCATTACAACATCTAATTTTCAATGTAATTTTTGGAGCAAGACTCTTATTGCTCAACATTTCCTGTCGTTAGTGCGGAAACTAGCTCTGGCTCTAAGTATAGTATAAACACAAGGGCCTTCCTGTTTTCTATGCTGTGCTCATTGACCATGGACAATGTCCTTATTCCCCAGACTTGTGTATAGTACTCAGTACTTTAAGAGGAAGTAGCAAACATCTTACTGAGGCATGTACTCACAGAATGTAAGAATCTGCATCCTGACAGCTCCATATCCTTTGGAGTAAAGCTCTTCCACAATTCTCACAATTTCTTTATATGCATTTGCTCTGAGGATATTAAAGATTACTGACGAAAAATATGAGCAGATTGAATACGGACAGAAGCTATATCTTCTGAGGTACTGAGACAGCTGTATGGCAAGTTAGGAAAGACACACATACCTCTAAGAATGACGAGGTAGTGAGGTTCAGAGACAGAAAAGCATATCAAAATTCCTACCCTCACCTGCAGGGCCTTGCTTTACAAAACAAGATTTAGGATACTATAGGAAGAACATTAACAGATTACTGAGGCTTATTTAATTTACTAATGCCAACCATAGTATTATCAATTTTTCACTTATCAGCTTTCTAAAAAAAATACAGCTCCCATTCCCATTTGAATTTTGCATGACATTTTAGTTAGAATTTGCACACTTGCTCAGTTGAAGAGGGTATCATAATTCAAAAATAATTTGGGCAGAACTGAGGTGTAAAGAAACCTTTTTCTTAAAACATATAGTGTTTACCTACAACATTCAAATGCTTTAAATTTTGCAAGAATGTTTTCAGGCAAGGCCTAGGAACTTAGTATCAGCAGTAGGAAATGAAACCTAAATATTCAGTCATGAAGAACTGTTTAAACTACCCCCTTATCTCTCAGCAATATGGGTCTTTTTTTTCCCCACAAGGCCACATAGAAGGTTGGAAGGAGTCTTGTTGGATCTTCTCCAGCTTGAGGGAAGTAGGGTGGGGTGAGGGGATTTTTTCAGACAAAAGACTAATTATTTGGATTATATACTGCAATTAAAAGAAGAGATTCTTGGGAAGTTTGGGCTTTTCCACCCTCACGACTAGACAGCCTGTTCTCAGGGTTCCCATTCAGCCTGACTGTTATGTGGCCAGCAGTTAACCTGGCAGACTGCCAAAGATTTTGTTCATTATGCAAATACCAGGAAGGAAATGGAGATTTTAAGAAGAATTTGAAAAAGAAAATGGGTATTGTTGCTTCTCACCCGAATCCAGGCATCATTCTGTGGGACAAAAAAGGAGGAGCGCCTCTGAATATCGGCTTTCTGTCTGCCAGATTCTAAAGCTTCTTTACACATGGAGTGATAGGGTTTACTAAATAAGGTTCAGTGGGATACTTACACTGGCTTATCCTAGAAAAACCAAAAAAATAAATAATTAGCATCTCTTTGTATATATAATATAAGAGGCTGTGTTCAAGTGGATCAAATCAGCAAGAGCTGTGGACAGCTCAGAAGCATTGCCAACTGTTGTGATAAAATTCTTGTGATATATGTTGCTTTTTCTTACACCTCATTGCATGAACTCATTGTATTATGTGAAAATGTCAGATTTTGTTTAAAAACAAATAGATCTTGTAATTGTAGCTAAAGGGATTAAGTATAAAATATAACATTCAAAAGGCCAACATTAAAAAAAAGGCAAATTCTTTAATTTTTTTATTCACTGTAACCCTATAGATTGTGAAGAAAGAGGCTGACTCACAATTTTTCTGTACTCAGAGTTGACCATCCTGTTCTGACAGAATGAATGACATATATTCAAATACAGTGCACAGAGTGGAAAGTTCAGAGCCTTTGTCTATTGCTGGAAGGCAACAGAATTGATAAGAAAATTGTGCTTGCTTTTTTTGAAGCTCTGTTTGAAATACCAGGTTTGAGACTTGGCTTACTTTACACTTCAAGAAAGCATTAAAATGATTTTTTAAAATTCAGGCTGAAATATACCCCTATACAGATGGCAAACAAAAAGACTTGTGAGTCTCTTTGCAGGTGATATGCTAATGAAAATGTTCCAAAGGAAAGGAGTGGTAAAAGCTTCCTGTAGTTAATGTAATTCAAAATATTCACAAGTTTGTTTCTTAGTCATATTTGAAGAGGCAGTTTTGAGGGAAGCATTGGTACAAAAAATTACGCTACATATTATAAGGTGAAGTAAGTGAGAGATTTGCCATTGATATTGAAGGGACTGTGCTTTCTCTACTTATGCTGATGGAAAACCCTTTATTATTGCACCTGGCAGTATGAAGCAGGTGGTGTTTTTTCATCTTTACACAATAGAAACATTACATAGTACTGCTGGTTGAGAAGTTGGGTCCCTAGTAATCCACCCCCTCTCTTTACTAATACTGCATAAATGTTTCTGATTTTCTTCAGGTTTAGGAGCTTCTAAATTAAAAAAACCCAAACTAATAGTGACAATCTTGTCAAAGATATCAGGAATACTGAAAGGGTTACAGGTTTGTTCTTTTGCACCAATAATAGATTCAAGCCTAGAAGGGGAGGTTGAGAACAAGCTGGTGTTCATTTCATACTAGCTCTTTTAATCCATCAATTACCCAGTTCAGAAACTGTGGTAAAATATGTACTTTATATATTGCCATTGGGCATCTGCCAGTTAACATGGACTGTCTGAGTAATAGTTCTAAGAATCGCATGAAAGAAATCAGTAGGGGCCGAAATGTTGAAACTTCAATAATACCTTGGGATCAGAACTGCCTTTGGCCTAATACCATGTACTGTACTTCTTGAGAATTCATCGCATTTTGAGTTTAACGATCAAATGAATATTCATTTTTCTTGGTGTACTGGAAAAGCATGGGGACATTCTTCTCCCAAGTGCAGGTAGTTTTTTCATTTTCCAACAGTGTCCCATTATAGTCACAGGGCTAGATTTTGAGGAGTTATTACAGTCAGGCACCTAAGCCCCTTGAGTGGAAGTACAGCAGTCTGTGTTAAGCCTGTTCGCCATACTGCAGCAGCTGAATTAGACATCTTAGAATGGGGGCCAAAATTTCCTAGGAGCCTGCCGGGAGGAATCAGCACTTTGAGCCATTGATACTAAGCCAGTAAAAAATACTGAAGACTGAGGTAGAGAGGCAACTCAGGATCCTCAGCCTGGAGTGGGCAAGATCGCAGTTTTGTGGTTTCCAGTACTCACCTGGGAAGAGGGAATCTCAAATTGCAGTCCAAGCTCCGAGTAATGCTCAAGTATTTTATTCAATATCTGTTTTATTTAAAATACATAAAGAGTTATAGACTCGTCCATCACCAGACACCTCACTGACCCAAGCCACCTTAACTTATTTTTGCAAAGCAGAGAAGCTTCCAAAGAAAATTAAACAGTATTCTATCTATTTTACCTCCCTTCTCTTCCCCCCAGCATCGCACCAAACAAACACATGGTAAGGACACTACAGAGTGTGGTACAGGAGCAATGACTCAGTCAACAATGTTGTGACCCTCATATCCTGCTCGTTACAGTCTTCTTCTAGTGTCCCATTTGAGATCTGCAGGCAGGCTCACTACTGCAAAGTATCTCAGATACTTTGAGTTGCTGTGCTCTTTTTGAAGTGATTGTCCCTGTTTCAAGCCTCCTTGCTGACACTGCATGTAGAGGTCTGATTTTTGGAAAGGAGTGGTAAGGGAGCAGCTAACAAAAAATTCACAAAAAAAGGCTTAGCATCTTCCTACAGTTTCTTCTGGCCACTTGGTGAACATATCTGCCTTTCAAACTCCTTCATTTATCATGTCATAGCATATGGCTCCCCATCTTCATTCAGCATGTCTCAGTGTATGATTCCTGTATATTCCTGTTCCCCATCCTCCAGGAACTCTTTCTTACCCATTCTTCTGTCCCCTTTACAAATTAATGTCACATTTGAGGTGTGATCTGTATGGAAGTCCATTTTAAATACACTTGTCAAGGGTTGTGTTCTCACAAGAGAAGAACACCCTTACAGGTCAACCATTTGCTGGCCTATAGATCAGGAAACAGCTGTGGATTCGTAGACCTAGCAGTGCTTCAGGTTTGCATGCATCTCCATCTGAAGGTTTATGACCAGGGAGTGGTTATAAAGAAAACCCACAAAATTTTCTTTGAAATTATTTTGCCCTCTCAAAACTGAGCCAAAATGATCCTCAGAAGTTAAACTCATGTCCGGCTAATACAGAGAAAAAGAAATACAAAATATACTTGGTAGCCTACAGCCAATATACATCCTACAGGCTCTAACCTGTCATGTTAAGCAACTGAATTTGAATCTGTGCAGATACATACCTGCAGTATCACCTGCCTTTGCCACATTAACCACCAGCTTAATCTTTTGCACTGAGGTGCTGTAAAGCAGATGTTCTGGCATCTCCAGTAGCCACTAAGCTGCTATTTGTGCAAGCTGCTGCATAGTTTAGATTTGCTAGCAGTAATAAATCATGCAGTCCTTGTATCACTGCCATAGGCAAAGAAAGTTCAGTTTTTAACATCTACAGCTTTTGTTCCCTACTTTTGCATTCTACCCAATTTTAATACTAGGGAACAGACTAATCAGGGAATTTTAGTGGCAGCTGGGGCCAAATCACATAGCATCCACTAATTACAATGAACTTTTAACAATCTCAGCTTTTATTTCTAGTAAAGTTCATTTACTGATTCCTGAGTTGAAATGTTTGGGATGCAAAAGCTGAAAGAGTACGCTCAAATTCAAAGAAAGCCTGTTTTTTTTTGATTAATAGCTGTTATACAATATTAAAGTTTCCTACTGAAGCAGTGACAAGATGTCATTAAGTATAAGGCCTGAGATACCTGACAACTGCCTTTGAAGTAAAATATTTTTGGTACAGACAAAATAACAATGGCATAAAAAATCCTCTCTGAATTTCCATAACTGTGCATTCCTTTCTGTTTTGAATAAATTATCCCATGTATCTTGTTACAGAAAATTTGAACCTACATTATAGTTGTCAAAAGAAATCTGACTTGGGAATCTTTGGTGCATTTTTTCCAGCATGCCATGTCTTCAGTTTATCCATTTTTTAGCATATCTGTGATTAAACAAGAATATTTCACTAAAATCTAGCAGAGACTTAAGACTATTAATAGCTGCAAATAAAAATTTAACAGCCCTTTTAAACCTGGCAGATAAACAGCAGGCCCCTCCTGAACTGAGAAACTGCTGGAGGATAGATGGTGAAGTGACCCTTCTCCAGGAACCAGTTTTGCTCACTAGATACTTCAAAGTCTTGTAGGTAGGCTACATAGTTAGGCAAAATTGGCAGTCATCACTGAGGATAAGGCAATACTGGAACAGCAAGCTGTTGTGAAGGAAGTGCACTGACAGAAGGTATGTGAAGAACCTGGAATAATGGCAGGCTATGTTATAACCAACTTTAAGTGATACACCGTCTTTTGATATTAACTTGAAGGTTCTGAAGTTCAAAGGGAGGTCAGGTATTGCAACAAGTTGCCCAAGGGAGTGGTGGAATCACCATCCCTGAAGTGTTAAAACAATGTATGGCTATGGCATTGAGGCACATAGACTTGGCAATGCTATGTTAACAGCTGGACCTGAAGACCTAAGTCGTATTTTTCAACCTTAATGATTCCTCGATTATGTGTACTTCTGTTTTATTTATTTATATATTGATAATTATATTTATATATTGATATATATTGATTTATTTAAATCACTTTATTTAAACCGAAGTATAACACTTTACACCAACAAAAAGCTTCTGTGCACAAGGCTGTCCAAGAGGTATTTTTAATCCAATATCCTTCAAAAAAATTTAATCAGGAAATATTTTTATATGTGCTTACTAGATTTCTAACACTTTCCCAAAAGCAAACAGTGTGGATTATTCATTAAAGTACTTTTAATAAATTGCAAAATGTTTTTTTGCTTGCCTAGCTAAATATTAGGGTTCTCCGGTACTTTTTACCTGGTCCTAAAACAGGGACATTTTAATTTATCCAGGGAATAGGCAAAACTTCTCTTTCTTCTACAGTTAACCTGAATAATTAAGCACCTGAATAGGGCTAGTCTGTGCCTTTGAGAAATAAAAGCCATATTGTGTTTCTAGAGTTCCTGTCAATGGCAGATACTTGCTGTGGGTCACTACTGCTACTGGTTCCATGAGCCTTTCTGCTTGGCTTCAGCGTAGGGGGAGTATGAAGGAGAGGTCTGTGATATTGCCCAAGGAGTACTGACTAACTCCCAAAGATCGACAGCAGACAGTACATAACTACGTGCCAGCAAACGAAGCCCTGGTGCCAAGCTTCAAGCCCTCCGACTTGGATTTTTGGGCCACAGTCAAAGGAGCTGGTGATCAACATACTTTCAGTGCTTCCTTTGTAGTGACCCTCATATATCTACACACACATATATACATGCTCACATAAATGTATATGCATAAGTGTATCCATATGTGTACATTTGTGTGTATATGTATATATATATACACACACATATACTTTTTTCTTACAAAGAAACAGAACCTGAAAAGATAATGCATTTTAGAATTATAATTGCTTTCACAAGCATATTCTAAAGGACCTCATGGGTCAGATCTCATCCTCTACTTCATACTAGATCACACACTTTTTCTATTAGACTCTGTACTCCCTGGTGCAGCTGTGGTTTGGAGTTTTTTGAGCAAGTTGAAGGAGTGCAAACTATGTAGAACAACTGAGAGAAATCTGGAGTGAGATCTCTATATTTCCCTTGAGCTCTAGCAATTTTGAGTTTTCACTCCCACTCTTGGTAAGCTGACTTGTTTCTTGGTCTTCAGATCTAACAGATCATTAAAGCAGAACTGATTGGGGACTTTTCTCTGCAGCATACCTTTAGAAATAATAAGCTCTTGTAGTTAAACTGTTTTAATAACTCAAGTGCTATAGAAGGCAAAAAGTTGAAGTCCCTTCTACTTCCAGTTCTCTGCTTCCTTCTGCTGAAACCCCTGCCATGATGTGGGTGGTATGGAATTAAACAGTGCTAGAAACTCCACCCCTTGTCTCTATAACCATGACAACCATAAAGTTAGAAGATGGAACAGACCTACACCATTTCTGCAACTTTGACTAATTAAATCTACTATTTGATTTTGACAAAACATTATTGGATGAGGGAGGAAGGAGAGGAAAGGAAAGAAAAAGGCTATTTTCTTTTTCTGTTTAAAGAAACCTCACTATTAAAAACCATAATATCCAAATTCCCAGATGACTATCCCTCTGAACTCAATCATGCTCCCAGGAGCACAGTGTAGTTAGAAAAAGCTCACGGTGCCAGAACTGCAGGTGTAGTGCAACGCCTGCCTTATACAGGAGCATCAGACCAGGCAGTATGGACCACTTGCATGAGTGGTTCAAAGCCTGGTACCATCTCCATGCCCTTCAACAGCAGCTTTCAGGCTTAGATTTTTACTACAATGCAGCAGCAGCTTTTCTCCAACCATTTCTATAGAAAAGTGAAAGAAATTATTTCCCTGTATGCTGGTTTTGGCTGGGGTGAAATTACTTTTCTTCACAATGGCTAGTATGGACCTATGTTTTGGATTTGTGCTAAATACAATGCTCATAATACAGAAATGCTTTTTGTTTTGCTGAGTTGCTTGCACAGAGCCAAGGCCTTTTCTGCATTTTGTACTGCCATTCTGGTGAAGAAGCTGGAGATGTGTGGGAGGCTGGGAGGAGACAGAGGTGGAACAGGTGACCCTAAATGACCAAAGGGATATTCCAGTCCATGGGACATCATGCTCAGTATATAAAGTAGGGAAAGAAAGGACGAAGAGGAGGATGTTTGGACTGGTGGCACAATTACCTGTGATAGAGCCCTGCTCTTCTGGAGATGGCTGAACACTGGCCTGCCCATAGGAAGTAGTAAATTAATTGCTTGATTTGCTCTGCTTGCATGTGTTGCTTTTGCTTTACCTATTAAACTGTCTTTATGTCAATACACGAATTTACTAGATTTTAGTCTTTCAATTCTCTCCTCCATCCTGTTGGTGGGGTAGTGAGTGGGCAGCTGCATGGGACTTGGTTGCTGGCTGGAGTAAAATCATGACACCCTGGCAGAATAACTTCTGTCAACACATTAGTTGCAGTTCAGACTCTTTCCCAAATCTTCTGAATTTCTGCTGAAAGGTTTCCCTCAGTTTGCAGTGGGAATTTTTCCTTTCCTCAGGCATTGGCACCATCCATGGAGCCATTCAGCATGATTTAGGGTGCTCTTGGCACTGCTGGCCTTATAGGGTTTATTTGTTTCACCAAAAGACCCAGGAGAAATTGTAAACCCACATTGCAGGCCATCAAAAATGTCTTTTCTATTTCAGTGGAATCCCCATTTTCAATTTTGTTTTACTATGGGTTTCTCAAACAAATGAGAATTTAAAATAAATACTAAACTAAGTTAAAAATTTAAATTGAAAATTTTTACATATATTGTCACTTGACATAAACACTGTTCCCAAAAATTGTCTTCCTACCTGCATTGTAGTCAACCTCTTCCCTCTATTAAAAAGAGTACCTCTGTTATTAAAAAAAAATCCAAACAAAACTACATGTGCTTACAAAACAACCATGCACAAAACCATGAGTTTGACTGCAAGCACAAAAATCTGTTTCACAATAAGCAATGTCAGTAAACTACAGCGTTAGTCACATTAAAATTGTCCTCCTAAAAAGACACAAGTCTTTCCATTTTGTACTTGATCTGAAAAACTGGAATGCTGAAAAGCTACAAGGGTCAGCAACTGGAGGCAGTTAGAAAATTTTAATGAAAATTTTCTACCCGCCAGGACCTTTAGAAAAGCTATTTTTCAAAGGGCATTCACAAATATTTTGATGAAACATGTACATTTAATTCTTTTGCTTTGGAAAAAATGTTATATCACTTTTTCTATGATGCTGTGTTGCAAAATGGATTTTATTTTGACTTTATTTTTCTCTTGTGTTTACACAGTGATAATGTATGGTGCTATATCAAGCCTTGTGCCTATTATATTTCATTTAAATTACACATATAGAACTGTTAAGTTACAACACAAATAACGAAAAATCTCATTTAGTAAAATAAGCAAGATGTTTTAATATTATGGTAGACAGTGTTCTTAACACTTTCAAAAGTAGAAGTACTACAAAATACATAGAATCAATTGAATACTAAAACATACTGCTTGACATCTGTAATATGCCAAGACACAGCTTAAGGCACAGTATATATAATCAACACATTAATAGAAATGAAAATTGCATTTTTGTATTTTAAAGATCTTTTCTAAACTGAAACCTTGCAAATCACACTCTTTTTTTTTTTTTTTTTTTTTGGCCAAAGCTCTTCTTTGTAAGAAATATTCAAGTTGGAACTCAGAAGACAGTTTCGAAATGTTGGTATTCCATGAAACAGAAAGTCCAAGTTTGATTTCTTCTATAAAGAGACATGAAGTAATTGTGTACGGTCCAACTTTATGGTGAGCGCAGTGAATGGTAATTTTCAGACCCTCCCTGTGCGGAGAAACACTTCCCAAAACATTTTGGCAGAGTTGACTTTGAAACTTCCTGCTGGACAAAGAAATTTTAATTCAAATATGCCTTCAGAACTAAGCACTGATTAATAACTAGCAATGATTAGCAGGAGACATGCTTTCAGACAGGGTATCAAGAGTAAAAAGGGTCAAAGGCAAAATGAAGAAACGTGGGATACTTCCCCACGGACATGTCCTGAGTTTTTTCTGCTGGTTTGTGTACAGCCAGAACTGCTCATTACAAATCAGATATTCTAAGACAATGTAATTGTCTCCTGCTTTTCTGGATCATCAAAGTGACTCCCAAGACTGCAGTAAGTTTTTTAATTTGCAACAACTTTAAGATAATTCTACTGAATTTGAAGCTTTGTAATTATTTGAAAAAGCAAAATCAGGCTTCCTGAATAATCACAAATTTAACTTTTGGTTAGGATTCAGCATTTAGAGGAAACTGAATTTTGGCTGACGTGCACAGGCAATCTCACTATACGGCTGTGCATAAAAGCCTAATAGTTTGATTGTGACGTTTATGTTTCCTGTTTGTTGTTCTGTTCTTAAATGCCCTTGTCTCACTGTAGTTCTGAATTTCAGGGAAAATTCAATAATTATGCCTTGCTGACGTCTTGATCAACTTCACGTTATTTTGTTATCAAAGACTACATTCCTTCACTGCCTTTGGCTTAAGTTTATCTTATAATTTCCAGCAATGTCCAACAATTTGGGAACCCTGAGACTTTCCTTATACAAGAAATCAAGTTCATTTAATGCTTGTCACAAAGGATATCCAGATGTTCTGTGGAATCTATTTCCTAGCTTACCTGTATGTCCACAGGTTTATACTAGAATGTCTTGGTTTGAAAGACAGGTTTCTGCTAAGGAAGGCAGGAGCCTCCCTTGGAATGGAGGATGAAACCCCCTTCCCTCCGAATTATTATAATTTTGGAATTAAGGGCTTTCAGGCAAAGATATGAGGAATAGGAAGAACAGTTCTTTACTAATATATATATATATGTATAAAAACAACAAGGCAACCAACAACAATAACTATGGCAGTAACAACAAAACAGAAACAGTAACTCAGTGACATCTTCTCTCGGCCGCAGGCACCTTCCCCTTCCATGCAGTGACGGTCACAGCAGGCAGGAGTGTTGGTGGCTCCCGGTGCTCAGGGCGGGTGCGATGGTTTCTTTCGGCTGCAGGGGGGCTCCGGAGCAAGCTCGGGGAACACGCGGTGATGGCAGCTCACCTGGGCCGGGGGAGGATGGAAGAAAAAGCTTCACAAACCCCCGGACAGCCGATTCCGATGTCCAGCCAGACCCTCGGGAACAGCAAGTGTGCAGCGAAGGCTCACAGGAGTAGCTCAGGAGCGGCGAGGCAGGGCAGCCGCGGCCCAACTTTCAGCTGGGCAGGGAAAAAGCAGCTGGGCAGGGGTCTCGGCTATTTTCTCTGAGGCACGGTGGTGGAAAAAAGCCGGAGAAAAGCCGGACTCCGCAGTGGTGGGTTCTCCCCCAGAAGCGAGCGTGGCCTCTCTCCCTGCAAACGCCGAGAGAACACCGCGCCAGGCTCCGCACCCCACTCCAAGTAAAAAGAGGCAGCTCGCAGACCCTCTCTCTTTGTGGCCAGGTCCTTTTGTCTCTCTTAAGTACTCAGTGATTTGTCTCCTAGCTACCTGTATGGGAAAAATTCTTTAAGAGGAAAGGAAAACGAAAGGGTAACTCCTAAAACCCAAACATAGAAACATCAGTATTTCCCTACATCTTACAGTCTGCATGTTACTGAAAATCTTACCTGTATTCATTCCATCTTATTTTTCCTTTCATGTCTGTGAACTCATTTGCTTTCACAGCATTGCACTGTTTTGTGTATATACTACAAAGTATGGACTACAATTAGGGTGATTTCCTTGGAGGTTTTAGAATATCCTTATCAAAACAATCGGAGAAGCCTCATCCCATCCTTTGGTCTATAACTAGTTTACAGTTCCCACCCCTTGAGTCACCGTCAGAACTACTCAACCTTTATTTCTAGCAACTCCCTTCCACTTCTCATTTCATACATGTAATTGAGCTGATGACCTACTTTGCACTCCTCAGGGATTTGGATTTTTTCTTTCTCTTTTGTTTCTTCTTGAGTAGAGTTTAATTGTAGAAGACTGTAATTGGTGTCTGTCTTTTTTTCTTCCTACACCTCTTCATCATCCTTGGAGTCACACATTATTGTTTTACCAATTTTTACACAACTTGTCTGTGGTTTATTTGCTGTGTCTTTCCCAAGGTTTGTTTACTTTGGTCTAAGCTTCCAGGTAGAACAGGAAATATATGCTCTGCCCATTGAACTTTTCCTCAAATTTTTCAGAAAAAATAGCCAGTAACAGATTTGTATTTCTGATAGTCCTGGAGTTTACAGAGAGTTCTCAATTACTGAGCTCTTAAAGATTTTTTCCCAAAAGTTTGAAAATACTTAATTTTTGTTTATATCTTAATAAATGAAACCCTTCAAGAAACATACACATCTTAGCCAACTTCTCTTCTAGAGACTCATAATTGTACTAGTTAAAAATATCACATGGGCAAGCAAAATGTAACTAAAATGCATTTTTTTGTTCCTTGAGGACCTATCTTGTTGAATGAATGCCTTGTGTAGCCTACAAACAGTAAGAACTAATGGCTCTAAAAAAGCAGCTTCCAGAAAGTTCTGCACTGATAGGATATCTCCCTCTTAGATGGAAATACAAATCTGTGGCTGCTTTCAACGTTTCCTAATGTTTCTACTCCATGCTGGAACAGGAACAAAATGTTCGAAAAGTTTGGCAAGAATTATATTGTCAAGTTGCCCATTTTTAGAATGAGAATTGTAATTTTGTAAATTTTGAAAATTTGTCATTCTGAATTTGTAAATCAG
Source organism: Edolisoma coerulescens (assembly GCA_013397115.1). Classification (NCBI taxonomy): domain Eukaryota; kingdom Metazoa; phylum Chordata; class Aves; order Passeriformes; family Campephagidae; genus Edolisoma; species Edolisoma coerulescens. Next base: position 42,388 of record VWZW01008204.1, on the reverse strand, counting down.
AAACCTTGAGAGGTCCACAGGAAGATAAAAAGAGGATATATTCTTTTCTGCAGCAGATCTTTTTTAATAGAGCTAACATGCCATTCTGGCAAAAAATATAAAAAAATTTAATACTGCCATGTGAATTAAATACATGTGTAAATCTTCCTCCAAAAATTGATATTGATTATTATGAAGCAATGTTGCCTTTAGTTGGAAGATGGAATGATAAAGCTTTAATAATTTCTGATGGTAAGTACTTGGACTAATAGTTTTAAAGCTCTGGTCCTTAGACCCTGACAAATATGGACTAATTTTCAGGTAGTTCTAAATATTGATTAAGCAATTCTGGTTCATGTGTGACATTTAAAAATTCCTGCCTTTATTATTCTATGCAAATTGATATCTAAGCAAGTTTTAGATGAGAAAAAAAATATTAACTTGCTAAATTCTGAATGCTATGACTGGAACTGATGGTAATAAGTGAATTACAAATATTGGCAACCCTTGATTTGCATTTTTTTAAATGTGGATCTTCATAGACTCAGGTATTGCCCCAGCCAGATATTGAAGGAAAACAGACGGCTATGACTTTCTTGTTTTAAGGGTTTCTGTTTATAATAAAAGGTAGTGTTTCAAATTACTTGTTTTTATAAATACCTGACATCAAATGTAAGTGCTAAATTGACCTAACTAGATTTCATCTATCTTTTCTATATTCCTAAAAAGACAGTAGGTAGTCTCCTGCAATAGGATGTAATATAAATGTTTTTATTCCTGATTCTTACTTAGCAGAAATAGAGATACAAAATATTTTGTACAAATCAGTGCTACAGACTATGCTTTTTTCAATTAGAAATTAAGTTACTAGGAAAATATCAGAGCAGTCTCTAGCAGTCTAGAATCTTTCTCTTTGCCATGTTTTTGAAGATTGAAAGAAATTTACCTTTGGTCTCTGGTTCTACGGCTACAAGTGCAGCACACAGAAAACTGGGAAATGTATTCCACTTTCTATTATTCAGTACTGGTGACATCATGTAGCAATTATGCGTTACTTTCCTTTAAAGTCTTTGGGAATATACTTCCCCATAAAAATTATTTACAATTTTTATTGTAGCTTAAGATATAATCATCAGGTTATTCACAAATGTAGGATTAAATGCTGTGAATTCAGATTTAAATGTACGTGAAGAATGTACATTTACAGCGTGCTAAGAATTGGAAACTATATTCTGCCTTGAAGCAACATAATAAAATAAATGGATGATTACAACAGCTTTTTATTTATGGTTCTAAAAAAATATGACTTTAAAAATCATTTAACTGTAGACTATAACATACATTTTTTTGTTCTTTTTACTCAGATTATTTTCAAATCTGGAAACTTATTTCCTTAACTATTCCCCATTAAACAATGTTTCATTTGTCTTTATCCCATTTGTTAATGTACAGTAGGTCTGTTGAGTTTTGCAAGTAACTACTTAGCTTAGACTTTTTGGTTATTTTATGACTGTCACTTGTTCTACTGAAATAAAATTAAACTAATTTTTTTTTTCAAAATTGCCTGTGTGCCACTTGACTTACCTAAATGGATTGGAATAAGCCAGATTTAGAGTAAATGATGGCTTTTTGACTGTACTAGGTAGTGTTATTGCCAAAATAGGTGTGGGATCCACTGATGAGTTTAGGAAGAGGGTAATTCTTTGTGACATTTTCTGAAGGTTATTTTCAGCTTTCCCTGAAAGATAAACTTTTGGTCAAAAACATGAGAATGAAAGGACTTACTGTTTTTTAAGCTTTAACTACAGTTACAGAGACAACACTTAATAATCATTGCATTGGCTGTTTGAAGAGCCCATCATTAAGGTAGCCAAGAACAAGAAAGCAGATTTCAAGCCAGAACGTAAATTGCTCAAAGGTAATATTTAACAAGTTTGTAGTTTTGTTGGTATATTTTTCAAAAGGATTCTGTTGCTAAGAACTATGCATAGTAATTTTGGTGAAATATGCTCCTTTTGTGATATAACACAATGTGAAAAACTTCATCCTCCTTCTAGCTGCCAAGCTTACCCATGCTCGCCTAATTAATAATGAGCACAGTTCTCTAACACTGGATTTGGGAGTGAGCGGTTATTTGCATATATAGACGCTCAGTATATAGATTATTCCATATACATTAATGGGCTTCCCGGAAGCAAAAGGGCACAGCATCTATCTGGGTATGACTGTATGTCTGTAAGACAGGGCCAGCGGGCATGCATAACATGAGCAAGGCTTTACTGCACCAAGAACTTGAACTGGTTTTCACTTACCTGGGGCATCAAAGATGAGCTACATGCTTGTTTAAGTTCCAAGGTTTTGCACAACTGTGCCTTTTTATTTCCATTTCTTCTCTCATATTCCCCAGGGTGCCAACACCTTTTCTACCTGAGGCAGAAGCCCATTCTTTATCTGCTCCTTTTTCACCCTTCACACACAATCCCAAGTTTGCATCTTTCTCTGAGTTGTCCAGTTGCCTGGGGGGAGGGCAAATAAACAAAAAAAGAAAACCTAACACAAAACCAAATCAAAACAAAACCAACAACAACAACAAAAAAAAAAGGCAAAAAAAAGCTTCCTAAAAATCTTCTGTTAGCCCCTTCCTCCTCACTTTAAAGGTCCATGGAGCCCACACACTCCATGCATCATTCGAGCTTTCAGTGTCCACACCCGAGCGCTGCGCTCGCCTGGCTCTGCTCTGCACCATAGACATTTTGCTGACTTGCAGGTTGCACTCCTCATATTGAGGATATGGTTATGTCTTTGACAGAGATCCCTGTCTTATGATGTCAAACCAGCAGATTACTGATATTAGGAGGATCAGGTGGAGAGTAAGTTCTCAAACATTCTGTTATGTTTTCCAGGGGAGGAAAAGAATGCCACATTTTCTCAATGCTCCTTGGCTAAAGACAAATTGTGTAACAGTGTAACAGTTTTGGGGAGTGCCTATAGAGCTCATTACTACCTCCCCAACTTGCCATGGCATGCATGAAAGTGCGTAGTTGAAGTTGTATATTTTTTGCAAGGTGAAGATTTTATTTTGATGCACAGGCCTGAATTTGGACATGCTTCTTTATAGGCTCTTGTGGTACAGGTATGGGAGAGAACACATGGCAACAGGTTGCCTAACTTGAGACAGGGTTTTCATGGTAATCCAACCTTTTAATAGTGTTTTCCAATGTGTTCTGTAATGACCACAGGGGCTTTATAAAAATTACTTCAAAGGATTATTTTGGAGGCCTACACTACTTTGAATTGCATAGAAAACATGAGAAACAAGGACACACAGACTCATTTTTCTGCTTCTCAGCTTCTGATAAAAACTTACTCAAAATTAGCAGATTTTTACCCCTCAATGATTTTTACCTGTCCAGGTAAAAAATTCCTACAATTTGAGGAACCCTACCATGGAGAGAGCTCTATTCTTAAAAAAACCATTCTCTTATTGAAAACAGATTGAGTCTGGCCCAGAGAGGTGCTATTTTTACAATACAAGTTAAAAGTACTTAAAAGCATTTATGAGTTCCTAAACTGCATTGAGAGGACCCATAGAAATCTCAAGAGGATATTGTCAGCACACCTCTCTCATGGTCTACTTAGGGCCCTTACAGATCCTCCTTTGACTGTATCTATGCCACATGTAGGCAGTTACCTCTTGCTCAAGCTCTTTGGTGCTGGTTGCTCTACTTACGTTCAAGGAGAATGAGAAAGGCAAGATGGTATAGGAAGGAGAGGGAGACACTGCTGTGGAAAAAAGAGAATTGCCATAAAGCAAGAATTTTAAGGTCTGGATATTTTATTTGGTCTGGTACCAAACAGGCCTTGAAGGTTTGTCCATAGCTACTTGAATATCACTGACTTACTTAAGTTCCCAACTTTTAATTCTCTCTTTCACATTACTTTCCATCTATTGGAGAATATAATAATTTTGGCCTTTTGAAAAGAGCGACTTTGAAATGCCAGATTAAAATCTACCCATTCAGCTTTTACATAGTTTTGAATAAAGTATTCCTACAGAACGAATGTATGTAACACTTTCCTATCATACATCTAATTAACTTGCTAAAATACTCTGTCTAGGCATACTGCCCTAGCACATGATACATTTAACAATTTGGTTAATTTAATTACATATCAGGAACACTGAAGAACAGCATTGCCACAGACTTAGAAGTTTTATGTGCCTATTTGTCAAGGAGAGAGGAACACTTTTTACATTTTGTTTAGTCTTGGAAAGTGTATTATTTATACACCAGGTGAGTTCTATTGGCCCAAGTCCAGCTGTCAGATATGCTGTAAATGCGGCAGAGCCTTCAGGACAGTATCTTAAAGATATCTCTGATAGCAACGATGAGCATGTGAAGACATGCTTATGTGTACAGGTTTGTATACTCTGTATATGTGAACTCACAGTTATTCTTTTTAAAAAAATCAGGCTGTTAAAACTTTTTTATTTTTGCTTGCAACATGAAGACATCTGTGTTCTGTTTAGCTTCCTTTTCCAAGATTTCCTTATTTCCAAAGAAGAACCATCAATGAGACTGTGGCTCCATGATCTTTAGTACTGGATCTAAGTACTTCTGACATCTGTAGCAGTGCAAGTTTGACCTTGACTTCATGGGAACCCCCAGTCATACCCCTTCCAAATTAGCATGACAATTTGTGTGCAAACCAGCATTCATTAAGGGACTAATGTGTCATACGGTAGAGTATATTTTGTCCACTTTAGTTCATTTATTTTGTTGGCTGCTTATGTTTATGCATAGGAATGTAAGTCCTGTTGCCTTGTGGTGATGATTTCCAAGGTAGATGGCTTTCTGGTTTTAAAAGGTTACTGGGATCTGCTACTGTGCCTGGCAAATATGAATTTACAATGTGGAGAAGGCACGTGACTGGAGTTGACAAGATGTGTAGACATGCTTCTTGAGAGGGTGAGTTGATCAGCTGAAGATGATCATTCTTCACAGACTAATATTATGCTGTGTAGTGAGAAACCAATCCATCCCATTTCCAGTCAAAGAAATTTCCCTTTCAAGCCAAGGGACCCCCAGACAAGCACAGTCCAATGCTTTTATTGCACATGATATTTGTGGATGTAGTGGAGTCACGGACTTGTGCAGTTACAATATAAATGGAGTGCTATTTTCCTTGCCCATGTTTAGTTCTTTAATCCCTAATGCAACAGTTGAGATTAGAAGCAGGATTCATGCTTCCCTGTTTTCTGGAAGTTGCCAGGGAAATAGACAAAGGTCATTCATGTTTTCATTAAAATCTTTTTGGAGTAGCAAACATCAGATTCATCATCTGCATTCTGAAAATTGCTACGATCCAGTCCAAGTATAAGTTTGGAAGATGCATCACATTCCAGAGAATAGAGGTATGTGGAGACAGGTTTACTGCCATGATGAGGTGGGCCATGTGTGTCAGCCTTTCAGGGTAGGTGCTGCACCAAATGGAGCAGTTTCCAGCAATTCAAGAACTGTGCGTTCCCATAAAATTAAGCATCACGCACCCACTTTATGACTTTGGCCCACTCAGATGCAGTGGTCTGATCACTGTACTCATGCTTTCCATATTTCTAGGAGGAGTGTATTGTCATTACACAAAACACAGTCCCAGAAAACTACCCAGAAATCTACCTGCTATCTAAAATCTCCTGCCACAGGCTGCAGCTGGGCACCCTAGGAGGCAGAGGGCACTGCCCACTGCACTCTAGACAGATCTCAGATTCTTTCTTCCCTGTGCTTGGTAATGAGTTTGTGATAGATGGAATTGCTGCTTTTCACTGAGGCCCCCTGGATGGATGCTTTATGCAGAATATTGAGCAGACCCAGTGTGCAGGCCAGTGGAGATTATGGCAAACAGTGTCCGAAGAAAATGGTAAAAAAAAAACTTTGGGGCCATTTCTGACCGATCAGTGATGTTGTGCTAACTTAAATGCAATAGTTTTTCAGATTTTTTTTGAGATTTGCATATCCCTTTGGAGAAAGAAAGATCCAAGATGAAACAGTGATCAGACCAAACAAAAAGTATATTGTCCCAAGCCTCTACATCAGGAAAGGCAGGACATCTAAGGTCTTAATAGCAATAACATTAAAAAGACTAGACCATCTTGAAAATTATGAGATAAATGCTTACTCACAGAGCAATGAAGAAGTGCCATGCCCACTCAGAAATCAATTCTGATGGACTCTGAGTAGCAGATTCAGAATTTTAAAATAACTTTACACCACGATCGTGGCTCTATATTGAATTTTCAGTTTGCATTTCATGCAACAGAATCCAACATGAGGATCTCTCCAAATTACTTCATCAGTAATTCACCATAGTCTAAAAAGTTGACCTCACACACTTACCAGTATCAAAGCGGGTGAAACTATTACGAACTGCTAAAATCATTGCATTTTCCTTAGAGCCACCACAGGAAATGTTTTGCAGCTAGTACACCCCTGAAGGACTTCAACTGAGATATTTTATACCATTGTTCAGAAATTAGTGTCTAGAAATGTAATTTCTCGTCTCAGAGACTCGTCCTCTATCACTGAAATGTAGTGTTCATGTCAAGTCTTCAATAGGTAAAATGTATGAGTGTGGGGAGCTTCAAGATAAACAAGGCAAGATAAACTACACTGTTGTAGCTACACTTGATGATAATGGCTTGTCATTGTTTGTTTCAGATGTATGTAGTCTATGCTTGGCGTCTTCTGAATTAAGAACATATTAACTGTGCCCTAAAGCAACCAAAATTCTATCTCTTGTTAAATTAAAATCACTACTATGAATGTTGGGGTCACTCTGTTTTAGTTGAGAACTGGTATCAGTGCAGCATGAATTGAAGAGCAGTAGAAGCCTTAGCAAGGGAAGATATTAAGACATGTACAGAACCACCAGATTTCCTTGTCAGCCAGGTCACAGAATGTACATCATGACATAAGGCATCAGGGGAAGAATCCCAAGCTATGTTTATAGATAGTTTCTCTACGGAATATATTTTGTCCTCTGCACAACTGAAAAATATTTGTTAAGTAATTAGAAAGGTGACTTTAAGCAACCTAAGTCCATCCCTCTAATCATGAGCCAGCTGGGGACTGTTGAGTCATCTCTATAATTCAAAGAAGCCTAAGGTTGTGCTTTCTGCCCTGTGCTGACATGTCTTCTTCAGAGAAGGTGAAGAGAGCAGGTGGTAGGGAGTAGGCATAGCTGTGCTTGAATTCTCTTCTGTCTGGAAGAGCAGAGCTGCAGGGCAGCTCTCTGCCTGCTTTTCTGCTGTTCAGGCAAATGTTACACTAAGTGTTGAGTCTGCTCTGCATGGAGCAATCAGTTAACTTCAGAGATCTATTTATTTATTTTAGCATAAAACATTCTTGAGGGCTTCTGATCCAGATGGGTCATGAATCAACAAATGTTTTATTTATTCTCTGTTGCTGCCCTGGGCTTGGTTCTGATCTTAGGCACTTCAAGTGGAGTTTAGATAACTGGGCAGCTTTCAAAATTTGCAACTCAGAAAAAAAAAGAAAACTAACAAAGGCGCAGCACACTCATTCAGCATAATTGTCTGACATCTGTAGCAGTTAATTGTTGGAGATGAGAAGCAAGTAAATCTCTGTTTTATGACTACACAGAGATCAGCAGAATTACAAGGCAGGGTCTGTTTTACATAATGTCCAAGGAACAGGCACAAATTGATTTTCATTTGCACTGTAAATAATCTTGCACTTCTCTCCACAGCTCTTGTAACACAAGAAGTTGGGCTCAGTCCAAGATACTTTCAACTTTTCTTTCTCCAACTACATAGGTTTAAAGGGTAAAGAATGAATAACCCTTCAAAAGAACTTTGCTTTAGTCTCTGACCAGAGACTCAACTCTGACCAACCATAATAACAAAGTTTATTTACAAAATAAATTTTATTGAAAAAGTTCAGTGATCTTAGTAAGTCAAGCAGGAAAGGCTAACCATATGTTAATCGGCCTTGGTAGGAAGAGAAGTGTTGAGACAGTTGCTCTTCTCTCTGCTGTTTTAAAAGCATTGGTTGCACACAGAACGAAACTCTGTGCTTTTTACTTTGGCTAAACTGCACTTCCCTTAGCATTGTGAAATCAGCCATGCTACTGGGGCTGAAATGGCGGAGTCTTATCTATCAAAATCAGTGGTAGTCTGTTCATGTATGCAAGTAGACTTGAGTTTGAAGGGGAATCAGGCACCATCAGGCCACGTCTTGTCTATTATTCTCCCTCTCTAAACATAGAACCTCCTATTGCTCAGAAGCTATGTGATGGGCTCACACAAGCTAGACAACAGTCCATCTCATGCCAGCTGGCCCTTCCATTCCCCTGTGTACACCCCCCTGCAAGTAGGGGGCAGCTTTTGCTATCATATTCAGGATCTCTTCTCATGACTTTGCTTTCCCTTCCTGAAATCACAGTTTTCTAAGGGACGTTGGACTGTACTGGAAACCACTGGAACTGCTGAGAACAAAGGCAGCCTGTTAGCTTCCCCAGCCCAGATGTCAGGGCATGTTCATTATAAACTCCCTAGCCCCCTCATAGAAATTCCTGTCAGGAAGAGAGGTTGGAAAGGGGCCCAAGCAATTCCTCCAAAGACTGTTCACAGATTGGTGGTCCCAAGTGTTCACTACTTATGAATTGAGCATACAGTTACTAAAAATAACCCATCTGGGCATGTCTCTATTTGTTTTTCATTTTGGGGGCCATGGCAGGTATGTGTCAAATTACAGTTTTTTTGGCAAAGCAGTCTTTTCTTCAAAAGAAAAAAATATGAGTTCCTTGCCTAGTAACTTGACTCCAGAAGCTGAGATGCTAAAAAGCAACACTATTCCAGTTAGGTTTCTCATAGGGCTGTAAAAACTGATTATTATCGTCATGGCTAGTGCTTCAACACAGTCTCCCTTTGCCAGGCAACCTATTAGTACTGATTTTGCTAATCAAAAGAACAGTAATAGGAAATGATTGACTGCCCTTTTTTAGCTAAGGTCTTGCTTGTGTGAGAGTAGTAGACATACTTAAATAGCCACTAAATAGCTCGGTTTTTTAGAGCAGCTACTCTTCAACCCAATGAAAAGTCTGCAATATAAGATTCAAAAAGTCATCTGGAGAAGTATCATGTGCCTGATATGGGGCGCAATCTCACATATACAGTATGTATATCTGTTCTTACAAAAAAATTAATTTACATCACATTACTTTTAAAATTTTGGATTTGCCTTTTTTTTTTTTTCCTGGCAATGTTCTTATAACATGTATTTAAAAACAAGGCAACCAACTATTCTTAAGCTAGAAACGTTCATGTCTGACAAAGTGTAAATAGACCCTAAAGGTGAAATCCTTGATCCTGCACTTATCCTCAATTTTCTGTATCCCAGATATCCTGTATGTATCACAGATGCCTTTTATGCACTGGAACAGGATATTTTCTTGTGCCTTTTGTTTACAGTCAAGGAGCTGGAGAATTCAGAGAATGAATTATCTTGTGCTACTTGAGGTATGAGAGTAGGAGGAATTTTATTTTCATGATTTCAGTTCAGTAAGGTCTATCATGTTGTTTCACTTGAGAAAACTCAATGAACAAACACAGGCTTTAGCAACCTCTAGTGTTTCGAGTGCAATGTTGTGATCTCAGTTTGCTCCAGAAGGATGTGGTGGCTGTGGTGAATCCCCGTGGGCAATCATAAGAGATACCAAAAAAATGAAGAAAAGTGAAAATGGAATAGGAAAATTATGGAGAAGATGTCCATGCATTGTAGAGAAAGTTGTGTAATTTATACTGAAGTAAGTGAAACATGGAAGGAACTAGAGGTGGCATGTTTTCTGATGTGAAGAGTTGCAAAATCAAGCAATTCTTACTAATATGTGGTGAGACATGAGCATATTTTGAAGATAAATGTGTTAAAAATAATCCTTAAAAGTTCTTCTCATTGCAGCATGGCTAAGAGAAAAAAAAACAGGGCTACATGTGGGCTCTTTACTGAAAGAGAATTAGTGGCATAGGAAGAGAGAAGAAAAAACCAACAGAACAGTAGAAATGAATGTATGTGTTTACCACTTTCATCCAGGACAGTACTGAGGAGAAGAAGCTGCCAATATTGAATATATCCTTAGGGATGATGGGGTTTGGTCAGCAATCAGGCCACTGGCAGAGTGCCACAGAGCAAATTATTGAGAAAGAACTCTCCCAATGGTAGATTACTTTTCTGCATCATCAGTATAATATATGCTGTATGTTACGTGATTTTAATGTGTATACACCAGTGAGTGCTCAGCATCAAGTGATTTGGGGAATGCTCTACTCTTACATATACTTTGATAGTCCTATCTGCTCCCCCTAAGACCACCTTCTATTTCATGAACACTAACCCTTCACCATGTAGCACTGTTGCCATCTTCTTGCATTTTCATAGGTGCAATAAAGGGTAAAAATGTTTTTCATGCAGAGCACAAGTCAGGTTCCAGAGTTTTTCATTCTCACTTTTGTTTCTGACAGCACTTTTCTTCATTTTTTTCCCTATTCCTTCCTTTTTTTTTTTCCACACAGCCTGTGCATTAATCATTGTACCCAGGAGGTCTGAGAGAGTTCAAATGGACCACTCAAGGTGAGCATGGTGAGTTTTACCTGAACACTTTGTCTACAAGTGTCTTGACATCCTTTTAAGTTAAAAGCAGCTTTCACCCCCTAGCAGGCTGAACAGTTATGGCTGACAATAATCATTATGCAGGAGGTACACACTCAATCAATCAATCAATTCTTCAGCTTGCTGACAAAAATGCTAAGTATGATAATTTATTGTTTGAATATTGTGAAATGAGGTGGTGGCTTCAGCAACTCCTAGTCAGCAGGTCTTGTATCACACACATGAACAAAATGTGACAATTGCTTCTAATTGGCAACCTGGTTGAAAATCTTAGGAATGGCTCCAGGTAACACGGGCAGAGGAACTTGACTGTTACCACAAGAATGTGATATCTTGGTAGAGACATGTGGAAAACTGTTAATTCTGTCATCCATGCTAGTCTTCACTTGTGCTTAAAATCTTCAACCTCCAAAACAAATAGTGGCACAGTGAGAGGAGAAAGCAAAAAGAGAAGAGAAAAAAGTTTGAATGAGTTATTGCGAGTATAAATCTTATGTATAAAATTCATTCATATACTTGAGCATTGCTAATTTTTAGCAGAACACAGTATGCAGTGTGAATCATATTTTAAAGCTTGAGTGCCAAGCTGGAACAGCATGCATATATATATATATAAATATAAAAATATATATATATATATATTCACTAAGACTTTAGGGGCAATAAGTACTGAACACTTCTAGAAATCAAGCTATTTGCTTGACCACATCTTAAAATGTCACTCAGCAATGATAGCATACCTGTTTAGGCAGTTAACCACATCACTAGATTCAGGTGGGAATCAAAGATCTGCTTCAAAGCCTTTGAATTTTGGATCAGGCCTCAGTTAATCCCAGAGAATCTTACCTGATATAGCACCTTCTTCTGCCACACTCAGCATTTAAATTAAACTAGCTTAAACTTGCTTGGGCTGGGTAAGAATCCCTATGCCTTGCATCCACTCACCGATACAGATCTTGCATCCACTTATATGTTGCCTCTCAATTTGGCCATTGAGTCAAAAGTAAATGCTATCTGCTTTACTCTCCTGCCTTCTGGGATACAGAAGATACTCTAACAGAAAAGCAACATAAGGGAGCACGTAAATTAACCTAATGGGGAACTCTCAGAGAACCAAACCAGACAAACCTGTCTTTCTGGAAAGTGCAGCCCTTTTTTTTTTTCCAAGCCTAGCCTAATGTCTCCTCAGAGTGAAAGTGGGAAAGACAGGTAATAATTTTTGAATAGCTTAGGAAATGTCTGGTGATGCTATCAATAAGCTTTCATGGCTGATATACAGCAAGACTGAAATGATCACATAAATTCTACACATTTTGTGTAATATGCTGAAATAGTTGTCATTTCCTGCCAGGGTGAACAAGGGAGGGGAGGTGGGAGGAAAGGAGAGGAGGGAATGCTGACTCAGGGCTGTTTTCTCAAGCAGTAGAACATGACTCTCTGAGGATTTACTTTGATATGTTCCTGCAGAAGAGAAGGTTGTTTATTGTTTCATTTGCATATGGATTGCCCTAGAAGCAAACTATTAATAAATGACAACATGAAATCATAGTTAGGAAACTCCAAAGGAGGTATAATTTCTTTTCAAAATGTGTGGCAACATGATGAGTTATTTATTCACCCAGATTGTCTGTGATTTTATTTCATTGTTATGCTCTCTGAAGGGAGGAGATAAATAGTAACATAGAGAGCATTAAGTCATCATAATTCTACATCTGAACTGGCTGTGAAACAAGTGTGATATCTTGACCTTAATAAATTCTTTCACTGAGAATTACATTAACTCACTGGCCTCATCTTTTTTTTTGAAATCAGTATTCCAGAAATTGAAAAAATTGTGAAATTAGTAGCTTTTCAGAATCTTAACCACTTTTAAGCAAAAGTATCGCTGTTTTCATTTATTTCAAGATTTAGGCTTACTTCTAAAACTAGAGAAATTTCATTTGAAACAAATGGCTATCATCTATGATGGATTATTCCTTCTTTTCATTGTTCTTGTAGATCAAATGAGAGGCTGGCATGAAGTTCAAAGATAAAGTTCATGTGGCAAGTCATAATTACAGGACTGGACTCTATAAGAATATCTCTTTCTTCTTATATATACAGTACTGATTTTCACATAATATATTTACTGGAGAGGTCTACTTCAAAATCAGCGGCAGGACAGGACTTTCTATCTCTGTGGCAGTAGGAAAGAACATCAGTCTCTTTATATTTAAACTCAGATTCTGGTTCTGGCTAGTAGACAAGAGGTTGCCAAAGCAGGTAAATGAAATACTACACATTAAAAATGTATAGCTCATTGATTCAAATCAATCTTTATTTTTCCACTACTTCCACAGCATGAATGGCTTTGCTAGTGGATATTATCAAATTAATATGGCCAAAATTAATATTATAAAGAAATGAAATTATCACAATGAAATGAAATATTCTTGGTTTAAATTTAGAAAGGGAGACCCATAGCTATCATTCAAAATGCATGCTTGTAACTAAATGGTTATTGAATTACAGCAAAACTGTAATACTCCTTTTGCTGAACAGTAATGAATCCAAAAGCAGTCTTGTTGAAATGAGTGGGGTGAGTTGGAGTAAGAGAAATGTGATTAAGCTCACAAGTGTCATTAAGACTCTGTGCAATTAAGGAAAACAGAACACAGAACTCCCATCAGATGTCTTAAGACTGGTATTTTTTTTTATTTCTCAGAATCTTATGCTGGCATTCCACCATTTGCCTTCATACCATCTTCATTTGCTGTACTGAGCTCCATGTCTATTCTTCAGTATTATTTCTTCTACAGGAACAGCTAAGAAAAACAGTATATGCACCACTGCTGTTTGGTTTTAGTTCTGCTGAGGATATTTGAAACTTGAATAAGTCTGTGTGCATGTGTGAGTGCATGTGATGGAGACAAAAGGATGCCATAAAGATCTGGAAAATGTCCACATTATTATCAGTGAGATCTGAAAAATGCCTAAGAATTTCAAGTTTACAAGTTATGATAGAATTTAATGATAAGGGGCAAAAGGGCCCCTGGTTGGGGGTCATCCTCTTTTCCTAGGAAACTAGCGACAGGACAAGAGGAAGTGGCCTCAAGATGCACCAGGGCACCTTCAGATTGCAAAGAACTTCTTTAGTGAAAGGGTTGCCAGACATTTAAACAGGCTGACCAGGGAGGTGGTGGAGTCATCATCCCTGGAACTGCTCAAGAAACAACTGGACATGGCACTTAGTGCTATGGTTTAACTGACATGGACATTTAGTGTTTGGCCAAAGGTTGGACTCAAAGGTTGCAGGCCTTTTGTAACCTTAATGATTCTATGATTCATTAATATAAGAAAGGTATGTCTTTAACCATTACAGAAATTATTAAGGCTGAAAAACTATAGGGAATTTTCTTAGTCCTACACAATTCAGGAGCATGGGCAGGACCCTGAACAGCAGAGAAACATAAAAATTTACTGATAATTCTGATCATCCAGATGGCACAGATAACTTTGGCCTTCAAGGTATGAGTAATGTCCTTGAAAAAAGGACAATATAATATATCACAAAGGGAAACAAGATAAAAACTTATAACACAGAGGAAACTTATATGAATCAGAGTATACAAGCTGAGTTACAATGATACAAAGCAAAAGAAAAGATTTTTAAATTATGGTGCAAAGTGAGTGACATGCCCTGTCCTTCTTAGCTGTAGAAAGATGCATTTCTTAACATAGTTGTAACTGCCAAGTTTTTTATTATATATAGGTATTCTCCTTATTCTTTTTACTACCAAAATAATACTGACAGCTTGTTGGTCTAATGCTTAAATATTCATCTGAGGGAACAGAAGAGTGTAAAGATCCATTCTGCTCTTAGTATAATGTTGCAAAGCACATCCGCCTTGGCTCATGATAAGGGAAAGGCATGTCACCATGATCACAGTTATGTCCAATCCTATGCTACCTGCTTCTGTTGAAGAATCAAAAAGAGAAGCTGCTGTCCAATAGAATTTACAGATTGCAGTAAGAAAATAAAAGGTGAAATGATGTGGGGCTAAACTGACCCCCATGCAATGTCATATGCCTAAAATTCAAGGACCCACAACATGAGATGGGTTTGAAAACTGACATATTAAAACTTCCCCAGATACTAATTTTTAACATTTGCTTTAGGATTTGGGGCATTTAGGATTTTACCTCTTTCTATTCTTCTTCATTATCCATACAGAATGTATAACTCACAAAAACAGAGGTCATGAGTATCACGTAACAGACAGATCTGGGATATGGAAATTCTGAAAAGTCACGAACATGCTATGATCACAAATTTTGAATATGACGGCTGACTGATTTCCTGTTAATGAATATCATGGTTCTAGCTGGGATAGAGTTAATTTTCTTCATAAGACCCCATGTGGTTCTGTTTTGGCTTTGTGTCTAAACCAAGTTGGTAACACACCAGTGTTTTGTCTATTGCTGAGCAGGCCTTGCAGAGTGTCAAGGATCTTTTTTTCATGCTCTGCATGCACAAGTGAGTAGGGCAAGAGATAGGCAAGAAGCTGGGAGGGGATACAGCCAACACAGCTGACACAAAATGGCCAAAGGCATATTCCATACCATTCATAATGGTGAGTGGCTGGATGCTTAGCTGCTGGCTGAACTAATAGGATTTCATACTGAACTTTATTTTGGAAAGCAATGTGTACCTTATAAAAGACCTGTTTCTAAAAGATAAGACTGGACTGAAGCAGCTGAATCAAATCACTTTGGGTTATATATGACATACAAAATCAAGTTTACAGCAGGCAGAAGTTTTGAGAAACTGGGTACAAAGTGGTAGATTTACTAGGAAGAACAGCTTATGGTTTTTAGTAGAATCAGAAGTACATGAGTGCCACTGCTACCCAGAGACAGACTTACAAGTAAGGAGAAAAAAATTGCTAGGAATGGGCTACAGACCTACTAAAATAAATGAAAACCTCAGACAGGATGTTAAAAGGACCAATAGAATTCGACCACAAAGAGAGCATGATAAAATAAGAGGGCTCTATCTTGTAGGTTAGGAAAAAAAAAATTCAATTAGTCTAACTAAGCTTCTCCTTGGAAGGAAAACAAACACACATACTAATGATGTACTCATCTGCTCTACAAGAGAGGAACAAGGTAAAAAAGACAGGCTGAGAAGAGAAGGATGATTAAAGGTGAAAAAGGGGATCTCCTACATACTAAATCAATACTTTAGTTCTCAGTAGAAATTAAGATCATGAGGGTAATAACAGGGCATCTAATCAGGAATGAAAGTAGGAATGGTATTTCGATTACCATATTCAAAGTAACAGCAGAGTTTGGGCTGTGGACTGTGGTGAAAAAAGAAGGAAGGAGAGGGAGGGAAAAAGGGAGCAGCTAAAACACTAGAAGAATTAAACATGAAAATGCAAGTTCAGTAGCAGACATTTTTAATGACTTTATCAGTTTGGAAATTGTGGTGCAAAGATGAGAGAACCTGCCCTTGGACTAGAGATAGCATATCTAATTACAGAAAGTTTTTTGGGGAGGAATTGGTGAAATGATCTAGGTGGCCGCATTCCCATCAGCTGGTCACTCCTACAGGAGCCCTTAGCATGGATTTTCAAAGCCAAGAACAAAAAGCTGTGAAGGCCAGTGGAAAGAGAGCTAAACTGTAATGTGGTTTTCTTTATCAGAGGTGCATACTAGGTTAGACTGACACAATTTACACTCAACAAGATAACTTTCTTGTAAGATAAGAGTAAATGTCATGTTTCCAAGAGTACAGATTATGGTAAATTATTCAGTACTTTACGACACAGGAAATTACTGTTAAGGAACTCAGGATGGGTGTTAGTACATGAACTGGAAGATAGGTAAATCAAAAAATAACAGCAGAAGGCTAAAATGTGCACACACTGAAAAGGAAGTCCCCAAGATGCAATTATCATCAGTGACATTGCACACCCATCAGTCTTAGGGACTGACACTGCACAGTGTTGTCATTAGTGAGAGAACAAGGTGTGTGAGATTCTAGCTGACTGTTAAATTAAGGTACTGCTTAGGACTAACTACACAGAAAGCCTGACCTCTGACACCCCTAAGATAGAGCCACAGCAATGGATTTGCATAGTACAAGTAACTGTTGACAAAAGCATTTCCTAAAAAGTAGGTTTTTGTCAGCTAGAGGTGAAAGAGAAGCAATATGAAACAGAATAAAATAGCCAACCGAAGGATGACAGGAAGCTTGCCGATGTGACACAGCAGTAGAAAGAGGAAAAAACAAGTCCAGTCTCTACCATTTTCACCGAATAAAAGGAAGTGATCCTGTCTTCTACATTACACAAGGCACCATTATGAGCCAGAGTACAATATTTTACATAGTTCTAGTCATTTGTATTCACAGAAATGTATCTTAAACTGAAATGGAAACAAAAAAGGGCTATTGGAATAATATGGGTAATGAAGAATCCATTTTATGGGAAGAATAGAAACCTGCCAAAGGGCTATTCAAAATTAAAAAATGAATATATACATATATAAACATGAGAGTAAAAGCTGGAATGCTTGTAATTTTCGAATCACAAATGTCTTTTCGAACAACGGGGATGAAAAAGAACTGTACTGGATCCAGCAGGGACTATAGAAACTTGAAGAGCCCTGTGTGACAGTAGAGGGTGAATTTAGACCATGCAAAAACATAAGAAGATTTTTAAAAATATGCTGGCTGACCCAGAAGTTCTTGACTTCCTAGAAAGTTCTTGACACAATGATACTATTAAGTTATTAAAAGGTCTAGTGCTCAGGGCATTTGGGCACCATGCCAAGATAATAATTAAACAACACCTGGACCCATACTGGCCCACATTCTGTCAGTGTCAATACTTGCTAGGGTACTTTCCTATTTCCATAAGCAGGGCTAGGACAGGCAGAGAGGGCTTAGGTGCATCTATAGGTAAGAGGGACATGCAAGAAATATAAAAGGGATCAACTTGGGTTGCAATGTCAATGCAAATTTGTGTTCAACAACTATACAGACACAAAATGAAAGTGCTTTAATGTGAGTTGCTTTAATTCACCACCAGATCTGTAAGCATATCAACTTCATATCCTTTTCTATTTATCTTTGCTTTCATGAGCATCTTTGCATTGGTTATAATAATCCTTTCTTGGGCCTCCAGGAACATTTGGAACATGAACATCTGAAAGATCTGCAGATTTCTTCTACTGTGTATCAGCTGTGTTCTCTCTGCCCACTTTTTGACCAGACAGTGCAAGAGGTCATAGATTTCCCTGTTCCATCTTTCAGTGGAAGAAGAAATAGGCATGTTTTATCCTATTCTTCATCCTGCCTTTGGTTTGATACATGTTGCAGAAATTCCTTCTGTGGCTGCTGCAGTGAAAAGTCACTGAAGACTTTTTTATCACATAGTATCTTGCTAAGTATTACAACTTGACTGTCTTCTGATTTACCTTTTTGCTATCCATTCTACATGTTCTGTACAAATGTTTATCCAAATTGCGCTTTTTTTTCAATGTTTAAAATTTGTAAGTCAAGCTCTTCAGACATATATTGGGATTCAAGCAAGTGAAAAAGCAAAAGAAGAGCCTGGAGGTGTTTGCCTTTAGTTTCAGAACCTCTGGAATTCTTCCAGGACACAACACCAAGACAACAAAGCTATAGGTCTGTTTTTGCCTTGCTTCTCTTTTTACTAAAAACACAGTCGTGTTTAATCACTAGTCTAGAGGAATAGACAGTTTCAAATACAGCATTAGTACTGGGATATTTCCAGATCAAACTGCAAAAGGTGGTGCTGCCAACCTAAATATTCTCATATTTTCAAACAGAAGAGCAAAGGAAGAAAGCAGAAGCATCTAAGTCACCCTTCTGACCCTAGAGGGTAACAGGCAAAAGAGTAGAAGCAACTTGCCTAAGATGACAGGCTCCAGGAAAGCAGAGCAAAGCCACCTCCATGCCCTTTCCCTTCCTACTTTGGCAGCCAGCTGAAGGCTACACAAGGGGAGCAGGGGGTGTGGAGGGCCCCATTTTAAGCTTGCACACCCTACAGTTTTCCTCATCTGTGATTTCAATCACTGCTTCTGTGGGTTGGCATTGATATGCACAAGTTGTGCACATTTCCCTTTAATGGCAACTTTTGTAAGGGCCAGGTAAAGAGGTGAAAGTGACATTTATCCTCCTCTGTGTAGGCAAAGCTTTTTATTTTTTTTTACTGATGGAAATTTCTCCCTGTTTCAAAGTATTTATGGTGTTATAAGTATATTGTGGATATTATTACAGCATAAATGACACGTCTCACGATAATTTTTACCCCAGTCTCTGAAGTAGGCTTCCCATCAGACAAACGTAACATTATTCAAACCAAGTCTCTAAAATTCTTGACATTTGCCATCACTTGTATCTTTCCGCTGAGAACTGAAGCAGCTTTTCTTTTAAAACTCTACTATCAACAAACTGGGTATTCAATATTTCATGAAAAATGGGACTGATGTAAAGTGACCAATCTTGTATCAGCTGAATATGGAGTTACAAATATGAAGTTACATTTCTTTTGTTAAAACACTTATCTTTTACACTCAAATATTTCTATTGCCTACTGAATTTGTTTGGAGAAGATATATGAAATGTATCAACAACAAATTAGTATAAAACTATATTAATGTGAATGAATGATCTTTGCTTACACAACTATGTCATCTCAACACTACTTTTTATACACTGCCACTGAGGATCAAGTAGCCTATCACCAGGTCTTCAGATTTTCTACTACAAATAATCTAAATCTTATCCCAAATTTTTTCCACAGAATGATTTTAAGTGATCATATTATCCAACTAGTTATCCAACAGTTGTCTTGAGAACCAACATGGCTGTAAGATTGATCTTTGCTAGATCACTAATATATTTTTAACTACATAACTGAATTACCTTGATATTGTATTCAGTTGACTTTCTGGATTTACATGTATTTCAGTTTTATCCACCAAAGGAACAGAAATACAGTTTCACACTTTTTAGGTATCCTTATGCAAGTGTCCATCCTTATCTTAGTGTCATTCTCAGATTTTAATGATTAATTTTTCAGAATCAGGAGCAAGGGTTAATTAAAAGAAATTTATAATGCCAGAAGTGAAATGTATGGAGGCAGAAGTATTAAAAAGTTCCAGACATGTAGATTTCCTTTGGGTAACTTCAGCAAATAAACTACTAGGAATTTAAAAATAAGATTTCACAAAGTTATAATGTTAATCCATGCTAAATATCTAGTAAACTGTTTTATTTGCCTTGGAAAACAAAGATAGTGTTGCACTTATGACTAATAAAGTTTCATTTACATACATTTCTAAATTTTGGGCTACTGAATTGCAAAGGTTTTGGGGACTTGTAAGAAAAGGGAATAGACTGTACAACATGCTGCTTTACAAATTAAGATGGGAGGGATATAATGCTTGCCATCCAATGTCTCTGGATAGTGGAAGTACGACTGTTACTCATCAACCACTGATTGACAGGTTTAGCATTGCATGGACAGGTATTCACTGAATTCTCACCAGCATGTGGGAGGCTAGGCAACAAGGGCAGAAGGTTCATATTCATGTTTGCAGAAGATTGATTAAGAAAGCATAGGATGTCTGAAAGAGATTGATAAAAATTAACTAGGGACAGCTGTACATTCTCTCTTGTTGCTTTACCCACAAAAAAGGCTGTATATGTTCTACTGTCTATTTTCAATACAATAAACATTTGGAGAAGACAAAAGAAATACCTGTTCTAGTCCCCCCAATTTGACTCTAAATGTTTCCTAAGTTCACATCCAAGCAACATATTTTTAAAAATCTTCTTATGTGTTTGTGTGGTTTACATTATCATTTGTAAAGTATGTCATAACATGCTATTTGCTTTATTTTGAAATTTCAAGACCTTTCTGTGGTTTCTCCATACCCTGTAAATTTCACATATAAGTCATAGGAAAAAAGGCCAATCTTCTGGTTTCCTGTTCAGTGTTCCAAAGAAAACAGTTAGGAAGAAAGTTAACAATCGCTAATGTAAATTTCTATGCCAGCTCATCCCAGTCATGTCAGCTGGTAGACCTGTATCTAAAAATGGCAAATACTTGCTAATTGAAAATACAGTTTGACTAAATGTTCTAATTTGTGTAGATTAAGATTAGGTGCCAAGGGGAAGTGTAGAAACCTGAAGAAAAACACATTAACTCATTCAAATTCCATTAAAGTCCCTGTTCCCAGTTTTTCCTATTAGATAGATTGCTGTAGCTCTCAACTTAGACTCTGAATTGATCACTGAAAGTTTTCAAAAAGAGTGAGCATGTGTATTTGCTGTCTTTGTTTCTCTTTTTTGAGGGAGCCAAGGCAATGGGCCTCTTCATTGGATCTGATAATATGGCACACATAAAATCAGGTAGCTGTAGTTTGAAAAGGGAACAGGAAACCCAGACGAAAATGTGGAGTGATCCTGCACTTAATAAGAATGCAAGTTGCTACACTGGTATTTAAGAGTTTGTAATCCACCCAGGATGCAGGATCATCTTGCTCCCGAGGAAACTTGCTCCATCAAGTGCAGGACTTAATTGCATGTCTGGCATGTGATTATGACCCAAAATTAGATTTTTTTTCAAACATTTAGATTTGGACAGTCCACAAGAAAAATTCACAAACTGCATATTTACACCTTTATCTGCCTGAATATGTTTAAAACTTTGAATCTGAACATTAGATTCAGTTACCTGTATTACTTAAAAGCCTGACTTTCATATTTGTCAAGGAATAGGAGGTAGGCACTTTTTAAAATGTGGCTTCTTTCTCAGGAGCTTAAATTTAAGTTTAAGTGTCCAAGTTTGCAAATATTTCAGTCTGATCTGTAGACATTCACACATATTCACACATGCTTATCAGGGAGAATGCTTTTGTTTAGGGTGTAGTTATTGTGCAGTGTCATATTATGTGAAAGGTGCCTTACTGGCTTGTCTAAAGAAAGTTTGTGATAATTATACAAATCTTTTTCTGCTTTGAACAATCATGGCACACTGAATGGAGTATTAAAAGTACGGCACAATAAAAACGAAAAGGGATTACAGTGTACCATCCTAATGTCATACTTCAGTTTTATTAGTATAATTAAAATCCCTTAAGATCATTCCAGTTCCTTAAACATTTCCATTTCTCTTCTCTCTTCATTAGTGCAATATTATGGAGAGATGTCACCTATTTTGCCTCTTAGGAGAATGATTTGTCACCTCCACTGTGAAGCTGAGCGTGGTGAGCAGTTATTGCTGCAGAATAGTCAAGGGACTGTATGGGGCAGCAGATGGCCAGCTCACTTATGCTTTTTAGAAAAGTCTCATTTAAGGCTGTAGGCATCTGCACAGGATGCCACGGTGGTATTGGTAGATGAGACTACTTCCAATAATTTCTCTCCATCTGGTTTTAAGTGTTGTTTTTAAGTAGTTCACTGATTCCTCAGTTCCTGCAGGAGGAACACATAAGTGTTCCTTAATTCATTTTTGCCAAAATGAGCCCAGTTAGTTCAAGTAACCTCTATGTTATACATCCTTGCTCTGTCTCATGTTAACTAAGGTGAATTGCTCTTAGTAAGTGCAGTTTCCCTACCAGATGTAAGAGTTAGTGTTTTCAGTAACATGTAACTTACTACTGCATGAAGGAGCTATGTCCAGAAGGACATCTATTGACAGCCAAAGTCAATATGCCAAAAAAAAGCCATTAGTTTCGAATTTAGAGAGAAAAAGGCAAATGCGTACCACATTTACTGTTATGAATTAAATATTCCTGACAGAATTTGGGATCATATTTAGTATATCTGTTTTTCTTCAAGAAAAACACCTTTGAATCTACCCTGTCTAAATATGGCAGTTGAGTTAATGGAGTCATTGCCACATAAAAGTGGTGCAAAATTAGAACACTGGTATGTAATCCCCCTCATCACTACATGAATATTTCAGCTAGTGCTTAAAGACCTATTAGAGATCGAAAACCTAGCAATTTATTTAAAAACTGCTTAAAACAAGTGCCTCAGTGTTATCTGCCAGTTGGACTGGAAATGTTACTAATGGAGGTGAGCAAAGAAAATGAGTTTTTTCTGTTTTGATTGTAATCAATAAGACTACATTCTTCTGCCAGCTAAAGAGTGGATAAAAATTAGACACTCCTGTCTCACCCTGTTCCACCCCTCAAAGAGATGGAAATCTTTCTCCTCTTTCACTAAATTTAAATTCAACTCAAATTTCAATTCAATTCAATTTCAAAGCCTTCACATAAAGAAGGCAGAATGTATGTTGTATATAGAAATATATGCACTTTTGCACCTTTCAATCAGATTATCTTGGCATATTCTCCTTTAATTTTTTTGGTTGCCTCCTTGAATACCCCTCTGCTTTGCATGCCTCCTGGGCTGTAAGAGCTAGGATGTATCAATTACACTTTACCTATTTTCACTTTTCCCTCTGACTTACTGTTATGAAATCAGTAAATTAGCTGCTGAAGTTTTGTATGTTTTGTTTAGTTTTATGTAATATTTTGAAAACCATAAACCTCAGATACAACTCAAAGAGGAATTAAATGTCTTGCCTTCAAAATTAATGAGGATGTAGTTTTTATTTACTGTTTTCTGGAGTGATTAAATAAGTGTTCTGGCCTATAAAAGTACAATGCATTGTTTTATTAACTCTGACAAATGAGAAGAGTTGCTTGCAGTTGGCAGTCTTTGATGGCAGTGTCATGCAAGGGTTAAAGCTATGCTGGAATCAGTTTACTGAGAATAAACAAAAGAAATAGGCAGGGTATGCAGTAAAGCACACACCTTTAATGCATAGGCAGAATTGCTCTGTGCAGGATAAGAAAGCAACTGTGTGAATACTTTGGTTCCGATGGTACTAGGGTTAAGGAGGTGTGAAGGGAAAAATTGTAGACTATTTTTCATAGAATAAAAGTTCAGAAGAAGCAAAAAGATATGCTGCTGACCATTACTAGACATGAAAAATAAAATAGGATTTTGTTTTCATAGACTATAAAGGCCAAGAGCTCATACAGAAAACATCTGTTTTCAGAAGAAATCTATCTCTAGTGTTGACTAAGAACTTCACAGGACTCACACAGCATTACAGAACGGTTGAAGTTGGAATGGACTTCTGGAGGTCATCTGGTCCAAGTCTCCTGCTCAAGCAGGACAACCTAGAGCTGGTTGCCCAGGACCAAGTCCATGTGGCTTTTAAATATCTCCAAGAACAGAGACTCCACATTCTCCCTGAGCAACCTGTGGCAGTTCGAGGTCATGCTCACAGTCAAAAGTGCTTTCTGATGTTCAGAGGGAACTTCTTATGTTCCACTTCATGCTCACTGCCTATGGTCCTCTCAGTGGGCACCACTGAGCCTGGTTCCTGTAAGCCTCGCTCCAACCTCTGTGCACTCTCCCTTCAGGTATTTATATATATTCATAAGATTCTCTCTGAGTCTTCTATTCTCCAGGCTGAACAGTCCCATCTCTTTCATCCTTTCCTCACAGGAGAGATGCTTCAGCCCCTTAATCATATCTATGGCCCTTTACTGGAGTCTTTGCAGTATGGAGCCCAGAACTGAACACAGTAATCCAGATGTGGTCTTACCAGCGCTGAGTAAAGGAGAAGGATCACCTCCCTCGACCTGCTGGCACTTCTTGGCCTAAGTCAGATGAGGATACCATTAGCCTTCTTTGCCACAAGGGTACACCATTGGCTCATGTCCAACATGGTGTCCATCAGGACTCCTAAGTCCTTTTTTGCCAATCTCCTTTCCATGTGGGTGGACCCCAGCACGTACTGGCGTGAGGGGTTGTTTCCTGCCAGATGCAGGACTTTGCACTTCCTATTGTTGAATTTCATGAGGTTAGCCTGTCAAGGTCCCTGCACATAGCAGCAAAACCCTCTGGTCTATCAGCTGCTCCTCCCACTTTTGCATCACCAGCAAAGTTGCTGAGACTATGCTCGGCCCCATCATACAGGTCATTAAGGAAGATGATTAACAGGACTGGATCCAGTACAGATGTCTGGGGTACACTGCTAGTTACTGGCCTTCAACTTAGGTTGACATGACACTAATGCGCAGGGCACAGACATTCAGCCAGTTTTCAATCCACCTCAGCTATCTAACCTATGTAACCCCTACTTAACAGCTTCTGTATAAGGATCTTATGGGAGACAGTGTCAAAAGTCTTGCTGAATCCAAGTAAGAAAAATCCACTGCTTTTTCCTCACCTACAAGGCCACTCATTTTACTTTAGAAGGTTCTCAGGTCAACCAAGCATGACTTTTCTTTGGTGAAGCCATACTGACTACCCCTGACAACTGTCTTGTCCTTCATGGGCCTGGAAATTGTTTCCAGGATTAGCTGCTGCATAACCTTTCAAAGGCTCAAAGTAAGACTGACTGGCTTGTAGTTCCCTGCGTCCTCTTGCATGCCATTCTTGAAGATAGGAGCGATATTTGCTGTTTTCCCCAGTGCTCAGAGTTACCACAATCAATCAAAGATTATTGAGAGTGGCCTCACAACGACAGTCAGCTCCCTCAGTGCTTGTAGGTGCATTCCCTCAGGGTCCATGGACTTTTGTATGTCTAGTTTTATTCTCTGATGTGATACTCTTTCACCAAAAGTATGTTTTCCTTGCTCCAGTCTTCATTGGTCTCTGGGGCCTGGAATCCCTGAAGATCGATCCTCCTACTAAAGATGGAGACAAAGAATGCACGGAGTACCTGTGTAATCAGGACCTCTGTCCCATTCATCAATGTGCCCACATTTTTCCAAATCTTCCTTTTGTCATCTATGTGCTTACAAAATTCCTTCTTGTTGCCTTTGACATTCTTGGCCAGATCCAATCTCACTTTGGCTTTGACTTTCCTGGCCACATTTTTGTATGCTCAGACAGCATCTCTGTATTAGTCCCAGACTACCTGCCCCTGCTTTCACCTTCCGTCGTTTTCCTTTTTTTTTTTTTTTTCTGTTTTGTTTCGTCAGAAGCATGTTGTTGATCACTAGGATGGACTGCTGTTGAGCTTGGACAAGGAGACTCTTGACTATAAAGCAGCCTTCTTGGTCCCCTTGTCTCCCCAAGCCCTTATTCTGCAGGACTGTAGATCTTTAAAGAAGCCAAAGTCTGCTCTCTTAAAATCCGTAACTGTGATCTAGCTTTTTGCCCAGTTTCCTTTTCCCAGGGTCTGATCTCCAACATCTCATGGTCACTGCATTCAACACTCCTGTCAACCTTCACATCCACAACGAGCCTCTCCTTTTCCCATTACTATGTCTGCCCATAGCAGGCACCCACTACAGTGCCATTAATGCCAGTCTGTTTTTTAATCCTTGCTCAGAACCTTTCAGTTTGTTCAGCATCCATCCCCAGGGAAAGCTCTATGCTCTCCAGCTGCTCTCTCACATGAAGGGAAACCTCCCTTTCCTCATCTTTCTGTCCTCTAGGAGGTTTGTATTCCTGCATTGCAACACTCCAGTCATGAGAGCTATCCCACCACATCTCCATGACCCCAAGAATATTAAGGTCCTGCAGCTGCACAGAGATCTATAATTAATTTTGTTTGTTACCCATGCTATGTGCATGAGTGCACAGGTGCTTTAGAGAGGCACCCCAGTGTGTTGATTTCCCAGAAAGAATTTTAGGAACTTCCATAATGGTGCCTTGTAGACACTTCCTTGCCTCCATGCAAGTGCTAGAGGTGGCCTTCCTTCAGCCCTGTTTTCCTAATTTTGTGATCT
The DNA here is from genome assembly GCA_013397115.1 of Edolisoma coerulescens. Classification (NCBI taxonomy): domain Eukaryota; kingdom Metazoa; phylum Chordata; class Aves; order Passeriformes; family Campephagidae; genus Edolisoma; species Edolisoma coerulescens. Next base: position 15,941 of record VWZW01008204.1, on the reverse strand, counting down.
CTTTCTGTCGCATCACTCCAGGTCCTTTCACATCACTCCAGTCCTTTCCATCACATCCACCAGGGCATCTGGTAATTTTCTCCCTCCCCATCACTGTTAGTTTAAAGACCTCCTTACTAGGTCAGCGAGCTGGGTGGCAAGGATGCCCAGAAAACAGCTTGAGAGCTGGCTGCTGGGCAGTTCTTTGTAGCTTTGAAATTGTTCTTTCACTGAGGAGTAAGAACATTGTTCACATGAAAGGGATGTACCTGGACTTTAAAAAAACCAAAACAATTTCTGCAAAAGCTGTTACTTCAGCGTGCACATATTTACATGTTAAAATACGAGACAGAATGTGAGCCTTTGTCAATTACAATCAATTAAAATAAAAGAATGATAGATCTAAATTCTGAAAGGTAAATATTAATATTTTTGTGTAATGCAAGTCCTTAATGTATTTCAGTTTTGTTTATGAACATAATGCTATTATGGAAGTCATTTGTTATTTTTTTGATCTTGTTCAATTTCTTTCTCCACACCACAGCAGACTTAAATATCTATGGTTATTATTTTATTGTTGCCACCTTATTGTCAGCTGAAGCATCACAAAAGTTTGAGAAGATGAATTCTGCATTCTGCTCCTGCCTGTGAGAAGTATAGTAAGGTCAGGAAGGCAGCAACAGAAAAAATTACATATGGCTGGGGACATTTTGCTAATCAAATAATGAAGTGACTTGCCCATCTATGTAAAGCAGAAGTCAGGCTCCACCTCAGTATCTCAGAAGCAGTTTAGGAACTCCAGTCTCATTTTCAAGTTACTATAACTATTCCATTTAAATTACTATTAATTTACCTTGCACACAGTGCTTTCACAGCTAATGGCAAGTAGAGCTCTATGAGACATTCCTAACCCATGTGTGTTTATGCCATTGTACTAAGCTCTGGCGTCATTAAGAAATCTCTGGCCGTTACCTTCAGAGCATTTTTTCAAAGGCAGAAATTAAATAATTACACTTCACCGCCATTTTTCTATATCCTGTGTTAATGTCATTCTCAGAAACCTGATTAACAGTCCCAGACAAGTTTCCAGAACCCACTGTACACAGTGTAATTGATCTCTTACAAAGGTTTTGTTATTAGTTTTATTACTCCTATCCTTAAGAAAGACTGCCTTCATGGGATAAATTTCAGGTTAGAAATACATCGACTCTCTGGACACAGAGGTTCCAGACTGTGAGATGGACTCCGACCTTCAGTTTTCTGTGGCCAGTCAAGTACATGTGACCATTCCATGTCCAGGTAAGTACTAACATATAGGACAGGTATTGATACTTCTAGGATTGACAATTTATTCATTGAGTAGAGGTGCCTTGAAGAACAAAACTGTCTTCAAGCCTCCCACAAAACTCAGACTTGTTTTTTAATCACCATTCAGATAGTTTAGTGGCCATAGTTAAAGAAATAAAAGGCGCACATTGTTTAGTGGCCATGAGGAAATAAAAGACACATGTTTTATCCAACCTGCGGGTGAACTCATGCTGCATCTGCAGAGCACAATGGCCACAGAACCTCATGCAGAAAGACAGTGTGTGCCCTTGCTCCTCTCTATCCAAGGGCACATTATAAATCATAGTAGCTCCATTCAGAGCAAAAGGCTTACAGTAGTGTAAATGGAAGATTACCCAGGACCTTTTGGTTTAAAAAACACATCCTGAAAAATCACGTGGCATGAAGGTTGCACCACAGCTCAAAGTCTGGCAAAATGTGGCACGTTTCCTGAAGAATGTTGCCCCTTCTGTGTCAGAACTCCAAAGTGGAACAACATAAGTTGCCCACGTGGGAAGCCATGTGCTGGTTGCTCTTCACTGGGTCTGCTTAATTAATGGTCACTTCGGTGGAGAGGACTCCAGGTTTACGGGAAAACTGGAACAGTGGGAACAGGCAGGACTGGACCTCAAGGGACACCAGCGAGCACGGTGGGTAGTGGCCGCGGGCTGGTGGAGCGCCCCAGGCCTCGCTGCCCTCTGTGCCCTCTGCCCGGGCCGGACGGTGACTGGACACTCCTGTGGTTCCCCGGCAACCCCCTCCGCCCGGCCACCAGGAGGAGATGGAGAAGGAGAAGGAGAAGGAGAAGGAGAAGGAGAAGGAGAAGGAGAAGGAGAAGGAAGAAGAGGAGGAGGAGGAGGGCGGGGTTGCCGCGGGCTGCCCGTGCTCTCCGCCGCCCGCCCGCAGCCGGGCAAGAGAACAGAAGGGGAACGTCAGGGCCTTGGGGTGCCGGCGCTGCCGGGGTCGGCGCGGCACAGCTCGGCACGACAGGTCCAGACATGCACCCTCCCCGCCCGCGGTGCACCTTCGTTCGTCTGCAGCGCTGCCGGGGCCTGCCCAAATGGGCCCTCTCCCTCGCCCTGTCACTGCTGAGAGAGGAAGCACCTGGCGCCTGGCAATACGGGTGATAGTCCTTCCCCTGAGAGTGATTTTCCCTCTTAGGGGAGGAAGGATCTCTGAAAACTCCTATGTGGTACCAAAAGTGGGAAAGGTCCATGAATCCTGTGTTACCAGATAGTTACGGGGTTTTTCTTTGGGAAATGACTGGAAGAATAGCATTTATAAAAATTAAATAGAACTAAACCACGAAATTTTTCAAGTGGATCCTCATTCTTCCACCCTCTGCACTTTCATATCGTGTTTTTCAGTGTTACCAAAACATGTAATTCCCCATTTTAATCTCAATTTAAAGTTATTTTATCATGCACCCTGCAAACTAAAGCTTGTATTGCAAAGAAGTGAAACACCCTGATGTACTCTCTATTTAATTAATGTGTAGGAAACTCAGGCTCAAATTTTGGACACCGGGCTGCAGCTGGGTACAAAATGTCTGCTCTGGTATCTTCCCCTGAGACCAACGCTGAGGCTGCAGTAACAGCATAGCTCTCCTGACATTTCATGGTATCATTAGTGTGGTGGAGAAGATCTTGAAAAAAAACCTCAAAGCAAATGCATTTGTATGTGTCTACATATATTTGTAAAGATAAAGTCTTGGACAACTGAGCTCAGTGCTGGACTCACAGCTTCTGTGACTCCTAAGAGCATGAGAATATCTTTACTGATGAGGACCAAGGGCCTGTCTGTGTGGTTTCTAAGACTAGCAATTGGGTTGATTCCCAGGAAAGAATGAGAACAGAACAACCATATATGACACATCTCCTGACTGTTCTTCTAATCTCTGGCTGTTTTTAGCTCAGGGGATTTTCTCTAGCTCATGTGGTTTGGCTATTTAGCAGCCCTCAGTAGACCTAACTTCCAAGTGCTTGTCTGATCTGCCCTTGAACCCGTGTAACTCTTCTGCATGCAGAAGAGTCTAAGTCTGTGTTTATACTACTAAACTAAACAGAGCGAGTTCACAAGTACAAGCCTTGTCCTGTGGTTCTTGATACTGTCAAATTGTTAGTAAGTGCTGTGGCACGAGTTGGTCGTTACTCCGCCCAAAGACTAGGTAGTCTGAAACATGAGCAAACAAGAACACTCACTGCTCTGGAGCAGCAAGGCAATTGCCCACTGGGACCATTCCTGAAACTGTAATCTCAATGAGGCTCTGTGGTTACGTGGTGACCTGAAGGAGATATGTTCAGCAGTTTGGACGTGGCTACTCTGCTTGAGGCGATAGGAAAGCTTAGCACTGCAGGTATTAAGTCTTGTCATACTAGTCAATCCCAGGGCCAGAGAATGGTTTTACTTTGTAGCACTGGTATAGCTAGGAGACTGGCATCATCTTTCGGGCCACAAAGGTGCTTAGAAACTCTATTGCCTTAGAGCCAGGAGTAGGTTGTCTTCAAAGAACACATGTATTATGAGCACAGAGAAGTTTTCCCTATATCCCAGAGGCTGGTTCTCTTGATTCTTTAAGGTAAATAAGAATAATTTCTTAATCTTAGTAACAAGCCTGTCCTGTTACATAGTGAAGTGGAATTGCCACAGGCTCTAGTGCAAGGAAGGAGTGAGGTATCCTGCTCAGCTTTGTTGGTGCTTCTCCTTGCAGTAATACTTAGCATCTCAGCTAAGTACCCTAAGTACATTACCAAGCCCCTTAACTTTATTCTTGGAGTCCTTTGTGTGGGTCCCCAAATAGGGGTGTTAGAGAAGCAAGCACTCAGCTTTCCTGTTGGGTTTTTTATTGTTTTATTAACCTAATGTTAATAAAATACTTCATACCTTGAAGAGATTGAGACTGTTGGTGGAGACTTTTTACAAAAGAAAGGAACCATCACAGCACTTGTGTCTGGGTGGTACAGGAAGGATCGTGTAGGAACCTTGGATCCCAGTGGCACAGGGCAAGTACCACATATGGTAGCAGCTCTGCTTTACTAAATGTCTTTTTCTTTAACACGAGATCATATCAAGAGTGATAAAAGACCTCACCATATGCAGCAGTGTTTGTTCAATGTTACGATGTGCCAACAAAGATGCCAGCCAGCTTTTTGCTACATAGATGTTTCTTAACTAAAATCTGAACCTTGTTGACCAGCAATTCATACCCCATCTGGCTTCATGCTGCCATCAAACACTATACTTTATGCCTGTCAGTGAAAAACTCTGCAAACAGAAGCTAGCCTATGACACTGTGCTAGTGTAAGAAGACAGTATTATTGTTTAATAGAAAAATTTCACACATTGGCTGACACAGTTTTGCTAAAGAGAACCCCTGCTCTGGTCACAGCCATGCTGACAGAAGGCAGCTTTTGTCAATTCAGGTTAAGTCTTTGAGAGATCTAGTGTAATTACAGTAGCAGAAAAAAATCTGTTCTGTGTTGAGGCTTTTTAAAAAATACGTATATATACCTACCTACCTACCTATATTTATATATGTATAAATTGAAGATGCAGTTTAACATTGCAGTCCCCCTGGCAACAAAACCTCTTTATGAAGTTCCTACCACAGCACCCCCAGCACAGTTTGCTCCCCCTCACAGCTGTGCTTTTGAAAATGATGGGCAGCCCACCATGTAAACGGTACAGCTGCTTTGCCTAAGTTGAGTGCCTAGATAGTCTAATTCCCCCAATCAAGTCAAGCAAGATAATTTCACTAATCCATTTTGCAGTGTGAACAAACAATTGCATCTGTGCTTCTGACCACAATGCCTTGCTTAGCAATGCCTTGCTAAGAAATAAGTCAATTTTCATATGAGGAAGAAAACTTTTGTACAACTGTACTCAAAATTTACCCTCTGATTTAGAGTTTGGAGGACTCTAAAAATACAGTGTACCACTGGCAACCTCTTTAATTTCTCTTCCTTCTGCTATTTGTAGGAAGCCCATGGCAAGGATTGTCTCTTTTCTTATGTTTATACATGCACCCAACACAACCAGGCTGCCTGGTTCAATTTCAGAACTCACTGTTACAATATCATGTACCTGGGATGCTAAGATTAGGTTGAGCAAATTGCCCTCCTTTTAAATCTCGCTCTTGTTTACATGGAAGTAATGACAGACTCTTGTTAAAATAATCTTATATTTAAGATGATGCAATTTGTAAATAAAAGATCCAGTGGTCCAAATTTTGGTGCAAGTATGAAAAAAAAAGTGGTGCATAAGGTCTGTCCGTGGAGTCAATTGTCTTTTTCTAATGATGTTTGTGGGCAGGAGCTCTGGAGCTTGTGGTGGCAGCAACAATAAAGCATGAAAAAGGTAATTTTCCTAATGCCATTTTATTTATCCTATTTTAAATAATCCATGGACAAGGAACTGTGACAGTTTCATCCCTATTACATTGATCACAAATAAGCTGGACTAAGCAGCAAATGCTGGTTTTTCACCTTTTTTTTTTTTTTAATGGAGTAGTAGTTTCAAACATAATGTAGGTAATGGGGGTTACTACCCGATTTCATCAACACATTGAATTAGAAATTCATGCTTTTTTTTCTTAACAAAATATTGTTATTCACTCCAGAAGTGTCACATGCAGTTGTATCCAAAGTCCAATAGCCATCATCAAACCCCAAATATATGAAACGAGCGGCCTTAACATTAAAGAATTTCTAAAGGGTTCAGTATTTTGTCAGCTATTTATAGGCTTAAGCCGCAGAGAGTGTTTAAAATTGGACCTCAGTGGGCCAATTCAGGGTGAAACTTTTTTTAATTTATGTAATGTGGCCATAAAATTGTCCACTCACCTCTATTTATGCTATATTCTTCTATTGATACCTAGTCTAAAACCACTAACTTGCATGAATTTCAGACCTGCGCCAATTTGATCAGAAGTCTTTCTAAATATCATTCTGTATTTAGAAACATTGGCATGGGCTCAGAACTATCCACTTTTGTTGACTAAGAGAAAAGGGAAAGGCACAATTTAGCACTAACCTAGCAAAGCCTAATCGCCCATCAAACAAATGTTTAAGTATTGATGCGTTGTGGCGGGGAGGGGGCTGATTTCATAAGAGGAAGTAATGGGCTCTAAGAAAAAAGCCTAGTCTTTAAGACATGAAAATTAGTCACTCTCGAGTAGCTGATTATTTGGTAGAAGGTTAATTGGATTTGTGGGCTAGTGGTTTTTTGGCTGGCTGATGATTCTTATTTTTGAGGCCCATGGAACTAAGTCTTTTATTCTTTTGGATTTTTGCATACAGTCCTGAAAGGAAGCAGAAAATACAATTTTGAAAGAGTCTGTCCTTCCACTCACTATACTTAGTGTTTCCATGCAGCTGTCTCTGGAAATTGTTGTCTGTCATTTAGGCTGCTTGTTTCACTTCTGAGCACATGCACAACCTTACTCCAGCAATGCCCAACCCATGTGTTTGTGTTAAGCTCCCAGAGAAATCCCTCCACCCAGACAGCTAAGCATCTGACCAGCCACGCATGTGGCCTGTGTTTTGGGCGGTGGCTCCCGATTACTCCAACAGTTTTGTTGAATAAGGAAATTTAACTAGTCCTGGTGTGTATCCTTACAGAGGGTAACTGCTGCACTCAGCAGTGTCAGCTACATTTCATTCAGTGTTAACAGTATTTTCCATTGCAAGTAATGCAAGGATTATTTGATTTCTAATGCTTCAGCTTGTTGGTCTTTTATAACAATGGAATAAAATGATACTAAAAGTTTAATCCAGCTCCCATTTGTTTGGAGTACTATAAGCCTCTCTATTCTGTACTGAACTATTGTAGTGTATAAACAGTATTTATAGTATCTAATCTTTGCTATTTGAAGTTGTATATTATTTAGGGGGCACATTTAATTAAGTAAGGCACATTTACCATAGCAATCAGTATTACAGTATATCATAATTGAGTGAAAGGTATTGCACCATATGGAAATAATAATGTCTCCAGAAGACATAAAATATTGCCTTCATCCTACTACTACTAGCATATTTTTAATGTATGGTTGAAAATCATGGTGCTGTTGCTTTTGAAAGTGCAAAATTCACAGTTTAACAAATTCTTTCCAAATGTAGATTTCTTCTAAGAATTTTGTGTTTTAGTATCACCTGTTATTGCCACATCTTGTAGGTCCCACAACATAAGACAACAGATGACTTAGTTCAAATGATTCTCTGTTGTTTTTAATATTATTAACATCCCAAGGAGGGTACTGAGTGGTATTTGTATGTTTAATAATTTCCAGATTTTTGAGCTGCTAGTCTGTTCAGTTGTCTGGAAAAAAATCTAACGGCTATTATTCATCTTTTTCAGTCAAATACAGTTTTGGACCTCTGGTTAGATTATTAAAGCAAAATTGCTCCATTTTGTTGAGGCATATTTTTACTTTTTGCTCACATCTAACAGAGAATAATGAAAAAAAACAGTTTTTAATAGCATTCCATTGAGTTCCTTCTTTTGATCACACATATGAATCTGGGACTGACTGTGTGACCCACATTTTCTGACAGCAAGTTTAATGTATGTGTTTATGCTTGCATACATTTAGCAATATGGATTATTCTGTTATATACTGTTATTATTGTATTATACATAATAATATGCTATTCCCATAATAATAAATATTTTGTGGCTCAAGTACTTAGATTTATAAAGCAGTAACCTGGCTTAGAAAATGTGACCTAGTCTCTCTCCAAAGTGACTTTTAATTAACTTCTCATCTAAGCAAATTCTCAGTGTAGATTGTTTTAAGGCATTTCAGTCCTTAAGCAGATTTAACTTAAAATTCTAAATGAGAAAAATGTCAGTGGGAAAGAAGAAAAATAGATTAAAATCATGCACCACATTCAGATAAGCTGATTTTCTGCAATGCTAAGAATTTGGAGGAGCAATGAAGATTTACAGGAGAGTATATGCTTAATGAAACTGGTAGTGTTAGTGAAAGTCTTAAGCCATGTTGGTATTATTAACAGCAAAACTGCAGTAGGCTTTTTCTTGAACTTATGCTCATAATTTGGGGTTTGAGAGGCCTTGTCTGTCAATAAACAATTATAATTTGTTTTAATTCTAAAATGCTGCATGGGTTGTTCTTTTTAAAATCAAATGAATAGGGATAAAATATGCAATTGTATATGTGGTCTATAGAAGACAGTGACTGTAATTGTCATGCTGTACTTTCCTTAAGGAGACATATATGAACTAGAAGCAATTTAAGGAAATTAATTAAGTTGGTTAAAATGAAGAGTAACATTTTAAATGGGAACATGAAAAGAGACGGCCTTTATCTTTAGCGTCTGTCTGGAATAATAAAAGCTCTTGCTAGGAAATTTGATTGTAGACGAGGCCAGAAAGCTCAGGAAGCATCTGCTTGAAATCACTTTTCTAGTAGGATGAAACAGTTGAACATTGTACAAAATGCACATAGGAGGGACACAGCTGCAGAAACAGGACTGTTATCTTTGTCAGTACAACCCTTTCCATGTCCTCCTGGGATAATAAAACTATACATGAGTATTTAAAAGTGTATATATATATGAATCAGTGAAAACTGTTGCCATCATCATACTTCTGACCAATCTGGCTGAATTCAACAAAGATTTTTAGTGCAGAAATAGTCTAAAGTGTAGACTAAGATACAGAAGCCAATAAGGACAGGGACAGACTCATCTCTCTGCAAGCCTGTGAAATTTTTCTTGTTTTTGGGCAGAGGAACTGCTGTGCAATGCAAGAAGTTACATCAGATTCTGTCAGTTTTCATCATAATTTAGTAGTTTTCTAAAGCAGACTTTGGAAGTCTTCCTTCAGAATTGAATTCTGGTTTCAAACCCAACATCCTATACATAACAAGTTCTTGAACAGGTTACACTTTATATACCAACATATAATAATAATGTCTAATGTCCTTTGCATTTTCTATCTGGTGAGGTGAGAGATGTATTCATTCTCTTAATCTCCTAGTGAAGTGTTACGTGCCAAAATTTACTGCCAAGTGAGGTCTGATATACAGGACTTCATTTTCTTTCCCCTCCTGCCAACTTTTCAACATTCTAGCTCCATTAATTCTTATCAATGCTATGAAAGGACAATCAAACCAGTGGGAGCAAAAGGTGAAATGGATTCCACAAGTTATATGACTGTCATAGAGTACCTTCCTAAAACTAACTCTCTGTGAGAGATTATTTTGTTTAACTGAAAGCTAGAAGTGTTTCTTGTAGATGTTCTCCACAATGACATCTGTTCTGATAAGGTCCGGTTATTAAAATTATTGAGGAATTCCTCAGCCCGAATTAAGCTGCAAACAAGACCATATGCCAGTGACAATAGTATGGATTTTATTTGATAGTAAATATGAGGGAAAGAAAAGGGGAGAGAAAGAAATAGGGGAAGAGGAGCTTGGGGGATGTGGGGGGGGAGAGAGTGAGGTGGAGACGGACTAGATAGAAAGTATCACCACTCCATAGATCCTGATGGTGTCCCATTGATCCTCTTCTCCTGGTCTTCTGGATGGTGAAAGTGCCCCAAAAAGCACAGAATCTGATGGGTTAATATATGCTCAGGCCAGGTGGCAATGTCTAGGTACATCCCCCGGGGCAGGGTGGGGGGACAGTCTCTTGCAACAGACTGGATCTGTTACATCATGTGCAATCCTGTGGTGCAAGGCCTCTGGGGAGCACTTTGGGGGCTCTTTGATGGATTATGACACCCCCTCAGCTGCCTCTCATGTGAATGTCCCATGGATGTGGCCTGTGGGGTTGGTGGTTCCACAGCTGGGCCAGTTTGTGAAAGGGAGGATGCGTGTTCAGTGCCCCTGACCAGAGATCACACCCAAAACCTCCTCCCCGCCACTCTTGTTTCAAGGGGGGAGTCTGTGTAAACCTGGCTTCTGTGGGCTGTGGTCTCCCCCACCCCAAATCCAGCCAGAGGTGATTCTCAGCACGGATGCTGGGTTTGGTTCTCTTCTGGATGCATTCCTTTTCCCCAGCCTTGTTTGTTTTTTCCTAGGCCTGATGATTGAAGAGTGGGTTTCCATTTATCTAATCAGTAGTCTGACGTTCAGTCCAAAGTTCCAGTCAGGCATCCTTTACGGAGGGATAGTCCTCTTTATACAATTTAAAACTTTATATCAATGTTTGAGGCATGAGCTCTTTCAGTCTCTGACAAGATATCATGGAATGATAGAATCATTTAGGTTGGAAAAGACCCTTAAGATCATTGACTCCAACCATAAACCTAATACTGCTAAGTCCACTACTAAACCATGTCCCTAAGTGCTACATCTACACATTTTTTAAATGCCTCCATAGTGACTCAACCACTTCCCTGGGCAGCCTGTTCCAGTGCTTGAGAACCCTTTTGGTGAAGAAATTTTTCCTAATATCCAGTTTAAATCTCCCCTAGCACAATCTGTGGCCTTGTCCTCTCATCCTAAATTTTGAGGTGAGCCTCAAATGCCCACATTTTCAAATTACTTTAAATATGATATTCAGTAGTAAATAGGCCACAGTCCTTTTCCTCCAGTAAACAACAGAAAATTTCCAGGGATAGTGTTGTTACTCCAGGTGCCTATATAAATCTACACGATCAAATAGTTTGTTGTAGTGATTTTAGATCAGTAAGTTGAAGTAGTGAGTACAGAAGCCCCTGTTTCTGCACTGGGTGCACTTCAAAGCTCTGTTTTGTACTAGTCTGCTAAACCTAATGTCAAAGGGCCACTCGTTAGTTCAGACCCAAATGCTTCCAGGTCATCAGGAATATTTTCAATTACTTCAGCAGCAAGAACGGGATTTGATTTAGTCCCCTTGTTTTCTGGTCAGACCCATATGTATAACAAGGAGATGTACGTATCTTTCCAGCATCACTTGTGACATTTATCCTTCTGAAAAACTACTGTACACAGAAGAAGCAGAATGTTTGTTTATATGCTATGATTTGACTTTCAAGATTCTCCTAAGAACTGATCGAGTTTGTGACTCAGAGCCAAAACCAAGATATACAACACTCTTGTGAATAGCAGAGATAGGCTTTGTGCAATGATAACAGTGCTGGAATTTGTAACCAGCCTTATTTAAGATTTTTAAAAAGTCACACTCATTTCTGACTAACCCTCAGGGAGATAGAATTTTGAAAAACAGAAAAACAAGAAGACGCATCAGACAGCATGTGATATTAAGCATGCGTTATCAAATATGTCATATGTGTTTCTGTTCTCTTTCTAGGTATGGGTTTTTTGAAATAAAAAACTAGTGTTTTTCTGTCATTTTACTGTGAAATTCTTCCTTTCAGTCTGTAGCAAATCTAAGGATACTTTTCTGCACTTTCCATATCCAGAGGTCAAATTTATACCCAAAACTATGCTCCAGCTAGAGACCCTAACTGTTTCTAAAAGTACAGAGATTCCCATTATACTTGATGGATTTAGGATCAGATTGCTCACAGTGGTACTACCATATTGTGCCAATCTTCTGCCATCAAGAGATATTGTACTGTTGTGAAATAATTTGAATTTTCCAGCAAGTATTGACCTTAGATATGGTTCGATTTTTTTATTCCTGTTCTGCCTTGGGAATAGGTAGAAATGCCCACCGAAGACATTTTTGCAAAACAACAAACCATCTATCAAACAAAACTTGCTTGTGAGACAAGCAATTAAGCATCTCTTGCTTATAAGACTTTATCTTATATTTTAAAGTGTCTACACTAATCCTAATAAGTATAGGAAACTCAATTTTCTACAGGAAGCTACAGTTTTTGTACTCTGATTTTGGTCCTTTATAATTCTGTGCATGGTCCTGCACAACTCTTGTTGCAAGCTATTGTAAAGAAAATAGATTTCAGACTGAAAACCTAATAGGCTGGTTGGGCACATATTGTGCAATACACACTATGATGTACATAAAGCTTCAGAATATAGAAATAAGTATACTTTGTTGAAATTACGCCCTGCATGTCCAAGAGAACAATATTATTTCTGAAGTCTTCTTAAAAATACAGGCCTAGATTGTGGAAAAAAAAAAAAAAGACTGTTTATTTAGAATTAATATTTGAGACATTTTAAAAGGGGTTTGCTAATCAGAAATTATTTATTACTTGTTCTCTGTCAGTGTATCCATGATGGACATCAATATTTAACTAATTAGTAGAGGTACTCAAAATTATGAGTGGCTTATAAAATGGAAAGAATGAGTACTGCTGTCTTCCTAGAGGTTAAAATCCTAGTCGAAGAAATGCAATAGGGAAGTAAATTGAAGCAGAGTGGGAACTGATGGCAAATAATATGAGTGGGTTTCCTGGTATTATTGGTGCATCTCAGTTACTCGTAAAAATTATGTGTGTAATAATTGGTTATTTAAATATTGTAACCTATAACTTTCTTAGGCATTAGCAGCCAGAGGATTGAGATACATAATAGTAGGCATTCAGATGGACCCGAGACCTGCCCAGTGTGATCAACAGAAGGATGAACCTTAACTCCTGTCAGACCAAAGAGGCTTTGGGTATTCCATGCTGCCCAATGCTGGACTAAGATGCATAGTCTGACATCCAAGACAAAACAAAACAAAAAAATAATAGAATTGAAAAGAGAGAAGGTATGACAAATATGGACAATTTACAATCAATAATTAATCAGCTAGGGCAATATATAGGATGTTAGAAATACCATTCTCATCTGGAAATGGTTGAAAGATGTTATTTTAACTTGTGTAATTAATAAAATGGACTTCAAATTATCTATCTTTTTTTTTGCACACAGATTGTCCCAGAACACTTCATGCTTTTTGTAGAAGGAAACTTCTCAACACAACTCACAGCATTTGCTTTTAGCTTTTAACAGCAGTCTATGACAGACGATTTTACAACTTGGTATTTTTCTTGCTCAATTTACATCCTACAAAGTTTTTAAGAGTGTTTTTTTGTCTTATTCTGAAGGCCACATGGTAACAAAGCATCTAGATTTACAGGTATTAAAATTACTGCCTTTTTTCTATAACATATAGGTGACATATTATTAATATAATGAGATATTGTTCTACTGTAACATAGTATCATGAAGCTGTGAGATTGAGGAATAGAGAAAAGAATCGGCTTGTGCTAAATTAATTTCTCACATATTTTCTTATACTTTTTGTCCTCTGACCTTGATTTTATGTAAATCTACCTTAACATGAGGTATCATCATGACCTGCTAATTTTTAGAATGGTGAGTGTGATTGAGTGTGTGCGTGGGAGGTGGCCACCGAACGGCTCCGTGTTGGAGACACTTTTGGAAGGTTGCAGTACCCCATACCATCTCCACCCACTGCAACAAGTGGCGCCTGAACAGGGACCCCTAGTGGTCATTCCTGAAAGCGTCTCCAACAGCTTTTAGCTGTTGGACAGTAAGTCGCGTTCATGGTAAGCCACCCCCCCGAAGAAAGTTCTGAGTTTTATCAGGGCAATCCAAAGGGCGACCGACAACCTCACTAGGAGACTGGTCAAAAGGTGACGGACCACCCCAAGAACTTCTTTTGACCCAGAGTCGTGAGTACAGAAATATAGGGTCACCGTTTTTCTTTTTCTTTAATCTCATTTCCTCTTGAAGGCTGGGAAGAGTTTGGAGATGGGTATTACTCTAAACCCATTCCCAAAGGGAAATGTATCTCCAAGTTAAAGAAACACTTGTTTGGGGAAAATTTCAGTTTTATAAAGGGCACTTAAGTTCTGTTCTTATTAACGGCTTTTTGGGAAACAGCTGGGAAAAAGTTTCATGTTCTGCAAACTCAGGGAGACTTTTAGTTGGGGAATTTTATCCTTTGTTTCATTTAATTACCTCGGGGAAAGTTCGGGAACTGTTAAACCCCAGTCAAATTCTTTACCGTTCCTCCCCACCATGTTCTTCAACCCTCCTCCCCACCTCAGTGGAAATCGGGAGACAGATCCTGCCCGAAGGTGCAGAGTTGCTGAAAAAGAACGGTGGCAGTGTTATAAATGCATATTATAAGGTTGGCTTTTCGCAAATATTAAGATAAATAGTATATAGTGTTAGGAATGCTTTTTGCTGTGTGGATGTAGTTTTTTTTCTTTTAGCAAAACTTAGCAAGTGTGTTTCAACTGCCCGGACGGGTGAGATAACCTCCAAGTGGACGAGAGAATGAGGCCCAGAGACTATTATCAACTCGCTGCGTAAAGTACAGAGGGACCCAGAGCTCCTATCAGTGCTCCACGGAGAGACCTGAAGCCATTATCAGCATTAATTGTGAAGGACAAAGAGGCCACGCTGTTATCAACCATCACGGTCTGGGGAATTAAAAGGACCAAGCCCGGAATCAAGACAAATAAAAACCACAAGACCAAGAAATGCGCATGCTCTAAAAAGGCGGACCCAAGGCGTGGCCATGCAGAATACTTCCCGGAAAATATTGAATATGCAGCAAGGACAGACAGTAAAAATGGTATAAAAAGGGACTACCCCGGACATCAGGTGTGCTCTTGGCAGAGTGCCAAGGCACCCGGCCGTTACCTCTTTGCTTTATTTTATGTCTCTTATTGTCTCTTTATTAAACTTTAAAACTCCCACAGGAGAGTGAACCTTGTTTTTCACAGCGGCAAGCACGGGGCGCCGACCCTCTCACTGATGTCCCCCTGATCTCCTCTGTCCCCTCGCCAGAACGGCACTGGCCATGCTGTCCTGGACTCTCCTCTAACCCTCTTACCTATGCTCTCATACTCAGTTTCTTCTTCCCCCGTTCTCCCCCAACATGGCTCCCGCCACGTGGTAAGCCCCACCATCCTGTCTTCTTCTTGTCCAAGTTTTCCCGCCCTTGCCCCTGACACACAATAGCGCCGACCATGTAAGGGCGGTGGCCCCTTCACCACCTCCTACCCCTTCTCCGCCCTCTCCTGTGCGCGTCACTGGGTCTGGCCCCTCCCCCTCCACGTCGGTGGGTGTGCCTGCGTCGGGCCCCCCTCTCTCGAGTCCCCTTACTGCGTGCCCCGCCTCTCCCTCTTGCGTTCCTATCCCGTCTCCCGCTCCCCACTGCGCCTCCCGCAAGAGCCACCCACGGGCTACGCGAGGCGCCGAGCAAAGCGCCAAGCCGCACCGCAGGACAGCGCGAGGAATTTTCCCTCGTTTTCTCTGACCTGTTGCTTGCCCGGCACACCCAGCCCTCCTCCTCCCTGCAGCTGACCCCAGAGCCGCCAGCCCCCCGCAGCGCCGCGGGGCTGCCCGCCAAGCGCGTCACGTCCCAGCCCAATCCCAGCGCTACCCGCCCCCGGCACGGTCGTGCCGGCGGGGGGTGGGCGCCGGGGTGC